>SJXQ01002271.1:245527-299195 GCA_006408695.1 Aepyceros melampus
TGTACCTGGGGGGTGGGGGGGTAGGGACACCTTAGTGCCGGCAGTAGAGATGCCTCAGTTGAATTTCTGGACCAGAGATAAGATGGCAATGGTCCAAGGATATATTCCCGGACCCTGTGTAGTTGTATTTGGCTATAGCCAAGCCAGATTAATCTATCAGCTGAGTGATCCACAAATATGGTCCATGTACTACATGCATCAGAATCACTTGGGGGAAATTGTTCAAGTGCTTACTCCTAGGCATCACCCCAGACTTGAAGCAGACTCTCCGAGAAGGGCTCTGCTGCTGCTGCTGCTGCTGCTAAGTCGCTTCAGTCGTGTCCGACTCTGTGCAACCCCATAGACGGCAGCCCACCAGGCTCCCCCGTCTCTAGGATTCTCCAGGCAAGAACACTGGAGTGGGTTGCCATTTCCTTCTCCAGTGCATGAAAGTGAAAAGTGAAAGTGAAGTTGCTCAGTTGTGTCCAACTCTGCAACTTGCATTTTAAACAAGTTCCCAGGTGATTCTGTTGCATCTTCCACTTGAGAGCACTGGCAAGTACTATGCACTGCCAGGCATCCAGGAGCAGGTTGGTTTGAAAGTAAAGATGGTCACGTCTCAGCAAACGACTGAGTCGGCCCCAAAGCCCCCCTCTTGTATGATGCCCTGCCGTAGTGTTCACCACATGCCCTTAGCCAGAATCTTATTCTGCCCTCGCAAGCTCAGGGAGGCAGCAGAGTGTGACAGTGCCAGGCAGGGTCTCAGACCTTCCATCACCTGACCTTCCTCCCTTTTAGGAATTCCTCCCCACAACTTGCCCTCCTCCCCCACACTCCAGCCAAATGGATTGCGTGAAAAGGTTTTACCCTGTGTCTTCCCCACTCTTGCCAGGGAATACCTTCCCACCCTCACCAATGGCATCAACAGCCACCACCCATGTATGGAGGTGCTCTGATACGGGCTCCAGAGAATGCAAGCCTTATCCAGAGATAGTGAGACAGATGGGGCTACTGCAAAGTTGTGCTCCCTGGACAGGGTGCATGCCAAGACACTACTCAAGCGAGCATTCAAAATCCCAAACTCTGTCCTCTTCCCCGGTTCTGGAGGGAGAGACACACCCTTTCCCAACACCGGACCCTGAGCTCTGGCTGCAGGTGAGCCCATGAGCCCAGGTCACCTGCCTTCCCCCTCCTGCCAGCCTCTGTGGGAGCTTCAGAGACAACCTCTGATCTTCTGCCTGAGCTCTCCTAACTTGGGGCCACCAGGCCTGCATCCTCTCCAGGGAAGCTGCTGAGGTTCCAAGGAAAGATAGAATGCATAGGAAGCAGGCGTTAAGGCAGATGGAAACACCAAGGACCTTTGGTGGACTTTCTGCCCCTTGCTGGCACCACTGCCCCTGGCTGGCACCACTGCCCCTGGCAAAGCCACCCCTGGTGGCTCAGACAAGCAGGCTGCTATTACCTTCTAGATTGAGGCTGTGTAGTGGTGCCAGTGTGGAGTATTCTGTCTGACTCCTGTCACCCATGACTCTCTCCACGCCCCCCTAACCCCTCCAGCTGATGCCACTCACTTCCCACCTATAAGCTCAAAGACACGGCCCCAGGACAAGTCATCCAGAGCCTAGGCAGCCCCTCTGTGGGGATCCCCGCATCTCCCCTTCCTCTGCCTTAGCTGGAGAAAAGGGGGTCAAGAACCTCAGGCTCCCCTTTGGCTGTCTCAAGTGGGAAGCCATCTGCCCTACTCAGATACCTCAGAAAGTGCCTAACAATTACCCTGCATCCCTCCTCGATCAGTTTTGCACTGTGGCTCCGAGGGGCAGGGCACAGTGACAATGGGCGCTCTGTCACCCAAGCCAGGAGCTCGGCTCCCTTGCTGGTTCCCAGTAGCAGGTAGGAAGACTCCCTTCACCATCCTGCCCAGCATCCTTGTTTGTAAAGAGTCATTCCTAACTCTGGGGGTTGCTGTGAGATCTGATAATAGACATTGAAGAAAATTCTTAGAAGAAGATAAATCAAGTTAGGTTTTAAATGTTTTTCTTTCATTATTGATGCTTAATGATATAAGATATTTTTCCTGCTTATAAAAGTCATACATATCTATTGCAAAAATTTTTGGAAAGTACAGAAAAGAACAAGGAAAAAATTATTCACAAGCCCACCCTCTGAGCAACCCATCATTTTTATTTCTTCTTTAAAAAAAAATTTACGCTCAGCATAATATAAACATTTCCCCATGCTATCAAGAAAGGTCTGAGTAGACATAATATGTGATGGCAATGGACATTTTTGAGCATAACACTTTTTTTTAATACACTTTCAGTTGCTTTTACAGGTTAAGTGCCTAGAATCAGATCACTGGGTTAAAGGACGTAAATATTTTAAGACTCTTGATGCAAAAGTTATAGCTACTGTTATCCCTTTTTCCTGGGGTTAGAAACTGAAGCTCAAAAATTGAAATCACGTGTCCTAATTCATACAGCTCATCCCAGGCAAGGCCAGGACAAAAGCACAGGGCAGGATGGTCCATGCTCTATGACCTGTGCTCAACCAGACAGCACAGGAGAGAAGGTTGCGGCTGTCCTGCAAAATATCCGGTCATCACACTGATGAGGACACACACCCTGGGAGTGATCAAATACAGAGCAGAGGCCAGTGCATGGAAAAATCAGTCCGGGGGTTGGGACACCTGGGTTCTACTGGGGGCTCTTGTCCTAATTCTATCACCCCGAGCAAACCCCTGTTGCCGCAGCTTCTGCCCTGCAAGAGGAGAAGGAGCCTGGGCAGCATCTAACACACTGCCCTTCTGCCCAAATGCATTGCTCCAAACACAAACTCAGAAACATCGTGGTTTTGTTTTTGCATAAAAAGACCAAGGATAATCCATTTGCTCCAGCTCAGTGTGACTGTTTGCTCTGTTGATCATAAAACCTATCCAGCTGGATGCCAAAGCTAGCAGTTTGGGGTTAATAAGACAGCCAGATCCAGGAAACACGCCCCAAGCCGGAATCTACCAGCAAGTGGCCAGAAAATGCAGTCCTTTCAAGATCAAGTCAGATGGTTGGAAACACAGCTCAGCACCGGTCTCAGACCAGGCTCTGCTGTGAAGAGATCCCATCAGCTCCAACCCTTAGGGCGGAGGACATCAGCACCTGCAGTCCAGGGCACCAGGCTACTGCCTGTCCCTGTGTGTGTGCAACTGAGCTGATCAGCAGCCCCTCAGGGTGCTCAGGGCATGCAGAATCGTGCTCTGGGGCTGTTGTGAGATCTGATAATAGATGTAGTGACCAGGAACTTGGGACGTCATATCAGCAATTGTGAAACCAGGGCCAATGGGACAAGATGGGCAGGACAGCAGTTTGTCAGATGCTAACACACAGACCGCAGCCTCCCAGGACTCTGAATCCAGTGCCTCTGTCCTGAATGGAGGTCGAGTCCAGCGATACGTGGCAAACAGGGCGCTCCTCCACCCGTCTCTCTGTTGGACTCCCAGTACAGGGATAATGGATGGGAGGACAGGTACATACCCCACAACATTTCTGGGCCTGGAGGCTGACCTGTCTCATCTCTCTCAGAAAGGGGAATGGTGAGTTCGGAAAAGAAACCTGCGAATAGGCTGGTTGGCCTGTGTGAAAATGCAAGTGTGAAGTGTCAGGAAGACAGGTTGCTGATACAGAACAAGCCATGTTAACATGTGACTTACACAAGTGAAAGCACATCTTTGCAAAAGAATACACCTTTTGCCAGAACATATTCAAGTAGAAAGATAAACATAACCACATTAAAATGGCGGTCTCAAAACACAAACAAAAAAATTTTTTTTAAGAAAACAAAACAAACAATAAATAAAATAAAGCAAAAACGGCGCTCTCTGTATAAAGAAAGGGAATGGAGAGGAACCCAAAGATAATTTCCTTTCCTTCAAATATGAACACACCAGGAACTGAGAAATAGCATTAACTCAGCCCTCTGGACTACTTCAGGTGCAAAATTTAAAAAAAAAGAAAAGGAATAAAAGGAGATCTAAGCAAGCCAAACCCAGGAGATGCCAGGAAGAGTGGTTTTGGAAGGGCCACGAGTTTGTTTCCAGGAAAGGAGGAGGTCATTGGAATCACATGGGACTGAGTTCCGGCCACCTTTAGTTCTTAGCCCTGGATGCACCTTTGAGCGACCAGGGGAGCTTTTAGAAGACACTGGACATTTGCCTTAGTTGGCTCGAGGTGAGCCCAAGCTTAATGTGGAAAAAGATCTGGCTGGAGCAGCCAGTGAGGATGGCACTAAAATACCCTCCTACCCCTAACGTGCCTTTAGGCTCTGGTATTCAGGATGCACAGAAAGGAAAGACTTGCCGAGAGTCAGAGGAAGAAGCATTTGGGGAGGGGAAGGGTCAGCTGTGGCCTGAGAAGAGGGGTGACTCACAGTGAAGCTCTGTTTTGGAAGAGGAGTAGAGGAGACAGCAGAGTGGGGAGGGGTGTCCTGGGGGCTGGGGAGGGAAGGTGGCACGTTGAGAGGCAGGAGGAGGGAGCAGGGCCAGGCTGACCCCTATGGCTGGCCCCCTCATGCTACGGAGAGCAAAGACTGAGACAAGAAAGCGAATTTTCCTAAGATGGGGCCTCCACACAGGTTCCCCCTTCTCTGCTCTTCCCAGAGCTCTTTCCACTGTCCCTGAAGCCACTGGCTACTGTGGTCGAGTCCCTTGCCCCCATCCTCTGGGCTGACCATTGACCATCACAGAAGCTGGGAAGAAGCGCCGTGCCCTAGAGTGAGCTGGCAAGTGATCTCAGCTTCTTGAGAAAAAAAAAACAATAATAATAATAAGAGTTTAGTAAGGAATCTGACTAGTTGTTACAGTTTTCCTTCATCGCCCTCTGAATTCAGGCCCTTTCTTCTGAATTCAGACCCTTTCTTCTTAATTCCTTCATTCTGGAAGCTCACTTGTTTTTAGTGCTTTTAATGTTGCCAGCCAGGCTTGGCGACTGTCCTAACAATTCTTGATCTCCCAAAGATCTGCTGTTTGGCCGCCCTCCTGAGAAAGGGAAATATGTGGAATGAGGATCTGAGGGGGAGGGGTGAGAACATTTGGTTTCAACCAGAATACATGGTATGCCACATGCCTACCAGCCAAAATGTTTTCCATTTGCTCAATGTTTACAGATTAAAAAAATAAGCCAAAGAGAAGTTACAAAAATTTCCAAGTTATTGAGACTTCTATAGCAGTCCAGTGGTTAAGATTCTGCCTGCCAATGCAGCGGGCGTGGGTTTGATCCCTGGTCAGGGAAGAGTCCACATGCCACAGGGTAACTAAGCCCATGTGCCAAAACTACTGAAGCCCTCACACTCAGAGCCCATGCTTGGCAAGAAGAGAAGCCCCTGTGACGTGCACCACAGCAAAAAGCGACCCCCGATCTCTGCAGCTAGAGGAAGCTTGCACACAGCAACAAAGACTCAGCACAACCAAAAACCAATTTTAGAAATGTTTCCAAGTTATGTGTAAGCTCCTGTAGGGAGACTGGTTCTTACTCCTTTGGGCCCTGCTGCTACCCGGCAGCAAACGGTAGCAGGTAGATGCTCATCAAATGTTCACTGAAGCGAGTGGTCTGGCTGAGATTTGCCATAGGCCTTCTGGCTTGTATGCAGATCAGCATTGGAACCACAAGCAGAGACCCACCCGGCATCTGCAGGTCGTCCTGGGCACACTTGGCCCTGGCCAGATCTGTTGAGTATAGCCCTGACTTAGCCCTGTGCTGGGCACACAACTTTCTGTCGGGATGCATTGGCAGAGAGCCTGCTATTGGGTAGATCATGTGAAACATTCCAGAAGAATCCGGGACTAAGAAGTCATCTAGTTTGAACGCCCACTTCCCTCTCTCTCTCTTCACCTCCAAACCTACTCACCCGCCCTGCTCCTCTCCCTTCAGACATACTTACATTCTCCCAATGGTTGGCTGAAATTGCAGATGTGTTTCTTGTTCATAAATATTTATTTGTTATTGCTAATGAGGAGAGAAGACATGTAAAGACCATGTGTAAGTGTTCTAGCAAGAGGCCAACTAAATACCCAGTGGACAGCACTAATCTCTGGACAAGTAAGCAAAGATACTGCCATGTAATATATAGTAGCTTCCCTATAAACAAACTTTAAAGCTGTGAACTTTCAAGATGCAAACGAGCATTCTATCAACGTCAGGCATCAGTGAAATTGCAGCTTGCCCCTCTGTCTCCTCTTGCTGACAATCCTTCAGCTCAACCATCTCCCACTGACTCTCCTCCAGTCAGTAGCTCTTCTCGCCTATTCACTCAATGCCAGCTCCTGGATGCCAGTTGTTATACTATACTACTGTAGTTTTCAAGGTACTGTACTGATGATTAAAAATGTTTATTTTTTATGTTTGTTATGTATTATTTGTTTATAAAGTATTATAAACCTATTACAGTACAATACTGTATACTGACTGTATTAGGCTAACTTGGTTGGACTTAGGAAAAAATTGGACTTATGAACATGCTCTTGGAATGGAACTCGTTCATATGTAGGAAATGTACTCCAAGAGACATATGAACAAAGCGCTATTGGAGCTCAAGAGGAGGGTGATGAGCTACTCATGGTGGGTACATCAGGGAAGGCTTTATTGAGGGGGTGGCAGGTGGGATGGGCCTTCAAGAATGGATAGACTCTGGTCTTGCCCACAGGTATAATGAGGAGTTAGTCTAGACAAACTATGACATGGTCACCGTCACGGTGGACCTAAGACACCAGGCAACTGTAGTCAACAGAGAAGTTCATGTCCCTGGAAGTCCTGGGTGCCCAGCAGGATGAATTCTGAGTCACTGGGTGTTGTTCTCGAGCTCCAGGGACTTTGAACAAGGCATCAGGACTCTGGTCAGCTTCCTCATCTACCAGGGAGGGCAGGAGACAGGGATACCTGCTGTATCCTGAGGTGAATGCAGCAGGAGGGCTTAGATGCTGCTTTGCTGGGTGCGGGGACTACCGGCTTGATCTGCCACTTACTCATTGCAGAGCCTTGAGGTGGCGAGTCTCTGAGTCTCGGTTTCCTTCCGTGTAAAGAGAGATGGCAATCTTGGTAGCACCTGCCTGCGTTTATCCATGGAAACAGAGATGACCTCAGTGATGATTCCTGGGACTCTCTGAGCATGTCTCTCTATTTCATCCTCTAATGCTTCCCACTGAAGGGGGGCGGGGGTTGTTCCAGTGACTCTGCTGTACAACAAACCACCCCCTGAGACCATCTGGGGGATGGCATGAAATAACCATTGTATTACATAGAGTGAGAGTTAGGAATCTCAGGGCTTCCCTGGTGGCTCGATGGTAAAGAATCCGCCTTCAATGCAGGAGTTGCAGAAGAGCGGGTTCAGTCCCTGGGTTGGGCAGATCCCCTGGAGGAGGACACAGCTACCTACTCCAGTATTCTTGTCTGGAGAATCCCTTGGACAGACGAGCCTGGCGGGCTGTAGTCCATAGGGTCACGAAGAGTTGGACACGACCGAAGCAACTTAGCACACCCACCCTCATGTAGGAATTTCAACAAGGGTTGGCCAGAGTAGTTTATCTCTGCTCCAGAGTATCTGAGGCCTTGTCTGAGAAGACGTGAAGATGGGGGTGGGAGGTGTTACTCAGCAGTTGGAAGTATCCGGAGTCATCTTCACCAATATGGCTAGTGATGGATGCTGGCCATCAGTGAGCCCTTCAGCTGGGTGGTTGCCAGAACACCTGTGCATGGCTTCTCCACGTGGGTTTGGGCCTCTGCAGAGCATAGTGATGGAGTTCTGAGAGAAAATGCCCCAACAGAGAAAACTGGAGGTGCTTGGAATTTTTGTGACATCACCTTGGCATTCACATGACATCCCTTCTGCCACACTCTAGGGGTTAAGGCAGGCTTTTCCAGGCTCAAGAGAAGTGGGTACATGGGGTCAAGGTCACATTTTCTGACGAGCATGCATGCTGGACAAGTGGCAGCAGTCTTTGAGAAATACAATGTACCACAACATTCCTCAAGTTGGCACTCACTGCCATATCCTCCCAACAGTCTCTCCCATTTCCTCTCAGGAGGCCAACCTCCTTGCAGTACCCAGAAAATGCCATACTCATCTCAGCCTGTGAGGCTCGGGCCTGGCCTGCTCGCACCTCACTCTCCTCCTTATGATTCTGCTGGTCCTGTCTCCCCAGGGATTCAGGATCCTGTGTATTACAACAACAGTTAAAATGAAGAAAGAAGACTCTTAGCAAACATAGTTCCTAGAGTCTTCTCTTCTGCTCTAGAGTGAAGCTACTTCTTTCCTAGAATTGGTAAAAATTCTACCATTCTGAGAATGACTGTTTCTGAAAAGCACCCACCAAGTACAGGCATGGGTCCTCTTCAGCTGCGATCATGCATACATACCTTCAAAACGCATCTCTCTCTCTGTATTCTGTATCTCTCTCTCAGACAGAAATAACGACTCTAAAATTAAAATCAGCTTGTTTTAAATCAACAAATGGTGTATATGACAATAGAAGTGTAAATATGGCTATTGTTAATGGATTTTATTCAGACTTGTTCCATTTCAGCTCCTTAGACTTATGACTAATAGAGCTGGCCAGCATTGCTCACTGTCTCCAGTTAAATCAGAGATCAGGCCCCACTTCCCGTGCAGACGCCAGTCACTGGGAGTTCTGGGCATCTAATGGTGCCCAGGAAACTCTCCCTGGCTGCTCAATATAAAAACAGAAACACGCAAGGCAGCCAAACCATGCAGCTCCTCTACATCCCAGCTGGAGATGTGTGTCCCCACTGAGCACCTCTGCAACCTCTACCAGTGGGTGGGGCTTTACACCAGTAGAAGCTCCTGCATCCTCCCCTCACAGTCTGGTGAGGCACAGAGTAAATGTATTGTCATCTCCAATTTTCTGATGAGGAAGCTACCACTCACAGAGGTGAAGGGGCTTTTGCAGAATCAATGGCTCCCTTGAAAAGGGCAAGGATTTCCCGCTAAGTGTTTCCTTTCCCTGGTCCTGATTCTTTTCCACTGCACTGGCTTCCGTTCAGCTGGCTTATTCATTCATTCACATCCATTCATTGACTGATTTGTCAAATGCTTATTTAGCTAGCACATACTGTACATGAGGCGTGGCATCAGCCCTGGGGAAACAGTGGCAGGCTAGGTAACATCCCTGCTTTCACCGAGTGTGTGGTCCAGAGGGAGAGATGGCAGTAAGTGCTAAAATGATTATATAAATAAGAGAATTTGACAGAATGGCAAGTGCTATCAAGAAAGCACAACAGAGTAAGGGGATAGAGAATGGCCAGGTTAGGGAGGTAAAGAGCGGGCCCTTTAGCTGGGATTGTCGGGGAAGGCTTCCCTGAGAAGCTGATGCTAGAGCGGGGACCATAATGATGGCAAGGAGCCAGTCATTTAGAGATCTGAGGGGTGGAAGAGTCCCAGGAAGCAGGTACAGCAGGTGCCAAGGTCCTGAGTCAGGACTGCAACAGTCTGGTTACGTTAGAGTTTCAACTGAGCTGGAGCATCTTGAGCAATGGGAAAGATGGAAATTACCCAAAGGTACAGAGGAGCCTGGTAGGCTACAGTCCCTGGGGTCGCTAAGAGTCGGACACGACTGAGCAACTTCCCTTTCACTTTTCACTTTCATGCATTGGAGAAGGAAATGGCAACCCACTCCAGTGTTCTTGCCTGGAGAATCCCAGGGATGGGGGAGCCTGGTGGGCTGCCATCTCTGGGGTCACACAGAGTCGGACACGACTGAAGTGACTCAGCAGCAGCAGCAGCAGCAGCACAGGGTCTTATGGGCCAAAATAAGGTCTGTGCCAGGCACTATACTAGATGTTGCGGTGCAGTGGTGAAAAACGGGAATAAGCCTTCTAGGAACAGCAAGCCCAAGGCTCCATGAATCTCTCGTGCTTGATATCAATATGTCTCTGTCCTCTGCATCAGAACAACGGTGGAACCACTCTAATCCTTTCACTGACAGAATTCTCTGAGCAATGTGTCTCGCGTGGAAAGAATTAGTCAATCAAGGTAAATTGGGGATTCTCAGGAATTCTAATGTGTTCAATCTAGCCTTCATTCTTAGATCCTAGAACTGGAGGAGGAAATGCCTGGAATCCCATGGCTGCTCCCCATGATTCCCGCACCCTCTCTTGCCATATCCAGCCTGTAGGCAGGGCAACCCTGGCCAGCCTGAAAGAAGGATTTGAGAAGCAAAACAGAACCTCAGGTGGCCCAAGTCTTGTGCAGCATCAGAAGAACAGACATACTGATGCAGGATAAATAAACCCTCTGGACTGAACATGCATGTAGTTATTTCCCCAAATCAAAACCAAATTCTCCTGAAATACAGGAAGCACAGACAGGAGCCAGCCCTGTTAAAGTAAGAACAACAGCTTACTCTGCAAGCTCTTCCATTAGAAGAGCTTTACTCAGAAACCAGCCCCAGGTTATCTCTAAGTCATGGTGAGGATGGCTAGGTAAGAGGGAAGGAAGATAGTCTTCCCTAACCATGCCCTCTTTCCCTCTTCCACCCTCCTCTCTGGCCCAGTCACCCTCTCTCTCATACATACACACAGACACACTTTTCCAATTTAATACCCCTCCCCCAATCCTGTCCCCACATCAAATCAAAGGCTGTGTTTACTCACAGGCGACTTTCAGGAAAACAGACATCCTGGATTTGCTTCCTAAACTTCCTCTTATGCATAAAGAACACATTGTCTTTACAAAGCCAAGAGAGACCTAATATTTGTCCCGTGTGTCGCCACATTACATGGTGACTGTGAACATGGATAGCCAGCAGCAGCCTTGCAGGTCCCTCAGGAACTGAAGTCACAGCCACTTCCGCTCTGGCTGGACACAGCCCACTGAGCTCACAGGTTTCTTGTTGACTGAAGAGCTTGTGGTAACCCTGTGAAGACATGAGCATGCCCAACAGCATCTCTCATCTACCCCTGGGGGACAGAGAAGCAGAATGTAGTGGGTGGGCTTCATGCAGTGCTGTGTCCAGAGGCACACGTGGAGGGATGGCTGGATCTCAGAAGCGGAATGAGACAAGGAAAATCCAACTCATTTACATAGGTTAGAATAATGGGTTTTTTACACAACTCAACAACCATGCACCTTATATAAGAACATGTACAAACAGAACAAAAGATACCAAGCGTATTAGAGCAAATGGCTTATGGATGGGAAAATGGAACTAAATCACTGAAACAGAGAGGGAATTTGTCAGGACCAATGATGACCATGTGTCATGAACAGAGAGCATGATTAACTCAATCTCTCCCCTCAAAGTCAGAAAACATCAAAAGGAAGGACACAGAAATACCTGATGGCCCAGGCTGAGATTCCCAGCTGTGGCACCGCTTCCCACTCAAGTCAAAGGGGAGGAGCAGTCCACGCATAGCCCTGCTGCCTCCTCCCCTTGATGACGCTGCCCTCCCCACAGCCAGCTCCACCCTACCCTTCCAGGTGCAGCCCCTGCCACCTCCTCTGGAGATTCCCACCTCTGAGCAGCCACGCCCTTCCTCTTCACCACACCGCAGCCTTGATCAGTGTGCCTGGGAGTAGGCAGACATGGTCCTAGTGGAGCCCCAAAGATTGCTCTTTTCAGGCGGGGCACTGCAACAGTGGCATGCTGTGCCTTTGGCACTTGCACACCTGGATTGTAAAGCCCTGCTTTCAATGGGCTTCCTGAAAAGAACTGACGCAGGAGGAGCCTCTTCTCTCCACAGAGATGCAATACTTGCCTATGGAGTTCATCACAAAGAGGAGGCATGCTCATGTTTGGTGAATGGCTAAATGACAAGACTGCTTCCAACAGCCCTTTCACCTCTACAGCCTTAGGCCCTCTTCCCATGTCCAAAGGGCTCTCTGGGGTCTCCTTTCCTTACTTGCCGTAAGCCCAAGGCTTGGCCAGCTTCCCCCTCCCCTTTGAAGCTACCTCCTTTCCTTTATCCTCTGGGCAATCTCTAAACTTGAGCCTGACTGGGGAAGCTGTTACCCTTTTATTCTTGATGCTCCACTCCCACCCCAGATACCAGGCTCTTAAAATCAGAACCCATCAGGAGTCCTACAAACATAAAAATGCTGGAGTTGGAAATGTTAGGGAGTAGTGAAACCTCCTTCCTTGGCTTTGGCATGAAGGTAGCAATAAACACTTTTAAGTACCTGTTATCTGCTCAGTACTGGTTTTAGCCCTGAGGATTGACAAAGATTGTCTCCTTAACTTCCTTGTTTGTCTCTGCATTGTCTAATTTTAGCAAGAATCCTGCTAAGTCATTTAGCTAGAGTCCCTCATCCTTCATTGGTGCCTCAGACAGTAAAGGATCTGCCTGCAACTTAGGAGACCGGGGTTCAATCCCTGGGCTGGGAAGATCCCCTGGAGAAGGGAATGGCTACCCACACCAGTATTCTTGCCTGGAGAATTCTATGGACAGAGGAACCTGGAGGGCTACAGTCCATGTGGTCACAAAGAGTCAGACATGGCTGAGGGACTAACATTTTCACTCATCCTTCATGTCTGATCATTCTAGATGTCTAATCAGATGTTTAATGTCTATCATTGTGATATTATGACTTATAATTAGAAATATATATTTGGTCTTGCTCACCATTTCTGTCACAGAGCACATAAAACCCTTGGAACTTCCAAAATGATGAGATATAAGGGTATCATAATATTCATAACAAACCCCTTTCAACCATACCTGAGTTGATGTTAATGTGTTGACTTTTTAAACCACCTAAGGAAGGGGGCTGATTGCTAGGGGTACAGCTCATGTAACTGAAGGGTGAGAACCAGGGGAGAAGGGCTGGACATTGAATGAATCACCAGTGACCACTGGTAAAATCAATCATGCCTATGAAGACTCCCTAAAAATCCCAGAGGCCAGGGTTCAGAGGGCTTCCAACCTGGTGCTGGGTGGTGGGGGGGGGGGATGCCTGGAGAGAATGTGGAAGCTCTGCTCCCCTTCCCCACACCCTGCTTATGCACCTCTGCCATTTGGCTCTCTCTGAATTACATCCTTTCATAATAAACCAGTAATGCAGTAATATGTTTCTCTGAGTTCTGTGAGCTACTCTAGCGAAGGAGGGATGGCTGAACCTCTGATTTACAACCAGCCAGTCACAAGCCCAGGTGATTGACATCTGAAGTCAAGGGCAGTCATGCGGGACTGAGCCCTTAACCTGTGGAATCAGATGCTCTCTCCAGGGAGATGGTGTCAGAACTGAGTTGAACTGTAGGACACTCAGCTGCTGTCAGAGAAATGCTTGGGGTGGAGGCAGGGAGGACACCACCCTTAGAATTGGTGATCAGAATTGTATTTATTCTCCACTACCTCCCAGCTGATATCTGATGATCCTGGTCTGCCTGTTGAGGCAGTTTGGCCAGAACCCCACTTATCACCAATATTTCCTCTTAATAATTCTATATATTGATCCCCACCCCATTCGTCAGTTATAAACTCTCCCTCACCCATGCCATATTTAGAATTGAGGCCAATCTCTCTCCTATTGTAAAATTATTCTTTTGAATAGTACCTTTGCCTATCATGTTGGTCTCCCTGAAGAAAGTCTGCCTGATTATTCTCTAACAGATATCACTGAAACATTTTCTCTTTAACAGGATACAATGATTGGTAAAAGCAGGCTAGGCCTGCCCTCATGGGGCTGATGGATAATTTATTACTTCCCATATGTGGGGGCCACTCCTACTCATTCTCAAAAGGCGAGGTGTGAATTTTGCCAAATTCCATTTCCATTCTCCTGGGGCCCATCCAACACTGGCAGTGGAAGGGAGCTACTGGCTAGAGACCAGCTGCCTAGCGAGGCCCTGCCAGCACTGGCACAGAAGGACCAGAGTTCCTATTCCCAGAGCCTGGCTCCCAACCAGAATGACATCTGCTCAGAGTTCAGAGCCCAGCACACTCTTAATTGTCCTGTGGCCTTGTGGCACTTTCAACCTCTCAACTGCATCTTTCTTGAAAAGCTACTCCTGTGCTTTTGTTTTTATGCCCTGAATTGGAGTCACTAGAATTTTCCTTAAGGATAGGAGGGCTCGTAGTACCAGATCTGGATGTGTCTCCCATGCCAGGACCTGAGTGAGAGAGGCTGATGACGTATTGAAGAAAAGCTGATCTGATGCCAACCACTACCACTCACCACACCCCTGCTTTCCTGAATGACACCAGCCCCTTCCCAGACCTTGGAAAACATGCTGGGGCCCTCACCCCAGTTAGATGTCGCTACCTTGCTGTGTGACCATGGCCAAATCCCTTCTCTCTCTGGGCTGATATTCTCTCTGCTACTGCTGCTAAGTCACTCAGTCGTGTCCAACTTGGTGCAGCCCCATAGACGGAAGCCCACCAGGCTCCTCTGTCCCTGGGATTCTCCAGGCAAGAATACTGGAGTGGGTTTCCATTTCCTTTTCCAATGCATGAAAGTGAAAAGTGAAAGTGAAGTCAGTCATGTCCGACTCCTCCAGACCCTATGGACTGTAGCCTACCAGGCTCCTCCATCCATGGGATTTTCCAGGCAAGAGTACTGGAGTGGGTTGCCATTTCCTTCTCCAGATATTCTCTCTACATGTTTCATAAACAAGTAAAATCCTGGATACAAAAGGACTTTTTAAGTTTTCTTAAAATATAAGGCCCTGTCTGTAAGAACTCTCTGTACTTCCCACTCAATTTTGCTATGAACCTTAAACGTACCCGATGGCTCAGTGGTAAGGAATCTGCCTGCAATGCAGAAGACTCAGGAGACAGGGGGCTCGATCCTGGGTCAGGAAGGGCATGGCAACCCACTCCAATATTCTTGCCTGGAACATCCCGTGGACAGAGGAGCCTGGAGGGCTACAGTACACAGGGTCGCAAAGAGTCAGACACAGCTGAGCACAAGCAGGTTAAACTTATTTTAAAAGTAAAGTCCATTTAAAGACAAATAAGCAGGGGCTTCCCTGGTGGCTCAGTGGTAAAGAATCTGCCTGTCAAAGCTGGAGACACAGGTTCCATCCCTGATCGGGAAAGATCCAACAGAGCCACAGAGCAACTAAGCCCGTGTGCCACAATTGCTGAGCCTGTGCTTTAGAGCCTGGGAGCAGCAACTCCTGAGCCCATGTGCCACAGCTACTGAAACCCACATTCCCTAAACGCATGCTCTGAAGCAAGAGAAGCCACCGTGATAAGAAGCTAATGCACTGCAACTAGAGAAGCCTCCTCAACAACAAAGACCCGCAGAGCCAAAAATAATAATTATTTAAACATAAAACAAGCAAGCAAAAATATTAGACCCTACAGTAAACCCTGGTGGAGAGTGGAGCCTTAAGTTCTTATCAAAGCTCTGTGATTTCTATGTAGCTTGGGGAAGCATGGAAACTTCCTGAGCCTTAGTTCCCCTGTTCTACTCATTGTGAGTACTATGAGCATCAAACAAACGAATGAGTTTTTAAATATTGAGTTAATTATAGAGCATCTGGCCCCATCACTTCATGGCAAATAGATGGGGAAACAATGGAAACAGTGGCTGACTTTATTTTTCTGGGCTCCAAAATCACTGCAGATGGTGATTGTAGCCATGAAATTAAAAGACGCTTACTCTTTGGAAGAAAAGTTATGACCAACCTAGACAGCATATTATAAAGCAGACATTCCTTTGTCAACAAAGGTTCATCTAGTCAAGGCTATGGTTTTTCTAGTAGTCATGCATGGATGTGAAAGTTGGAGTATAAAGAAAGCTGAGCGCAGAAGAATTGATGCTTTTGAACTCTGAGGTTGGAGAAGACTCTTGAGAGTCCCTTGGACTGCAAGGAGATCCAACCAGTCCATCCTATAGGAGATCAGATCTGGGTGTTCATTGGAAGGACTGATATTGAAACTGAAATTCCAATATTTTGGCCACCTGATGTGAAGAACTGACTCATTTGAAAAGACCCTGATGCTGGGAAAGATTGAAGACAGGAGAAGGGGATGACAGAGGATGAGATGGTTGGATGGCATCACCGATTCAACGGACATGAGTTTGGGTGGACTCTGGAAGTTGGTGATGGACAGGGAGGCCCAGAATGCTGTGGTTCATGGGGTCGCAAAGAGTCGGACATGATTGAGTGACTGAACTAAACTGAACTGAATCATAGAGCACTGCTCTTTGTGAGAACTTCTTGTTAATATTTGTTGCTTACTAAAGAGACTATGGGGCTTCCCCAGTGGTCCAACTGTAAAGAATCTGCCTGTGATGCAGGAGACACAGGAGACAAGGGTTCAATCCCTGGGTCAGGAAGACCCCCTGGAGGAGGGCATGGCAACCCACCTCAGTATTCTTGTCTGGAGAATCCCATGGACAGAGGAGCCTGGTGGACTACAGTCCATAGTTCACAAAGAGTCAGACACTGCTGAAGCGACTTAGCACACACGCACAAAGAGACTGTGCTGGAGGCTGACTAGCCAGTTCCAAGTCTGCAAGAAATTTGGAGCTCTTAGAGAGCACTGGGAAACTCTAAAGAAAGAATGTCTCATAGGCACCATACACTTGGCATATTCAAAACTGGACAGGAGGAGAATATGTAAAGAGAGAAGGAGTCAGAGGAGGATGAGGCACAGGAGGAAGAGATGGAATGAAGGAAGTGGAGGAGGAGCTGGAGGAACGGGGAGAGGGAGGAAGAGAAGGAACAGGAGGAAAAAGATAAGCAGAAAAAGCAGAAGCTGCGGAAGAAGAGGAAGAAGGAAAGAGAGGAAGAGAAGGAACAGGAGGGAGGGAAGAGCAGAAAAAGATAAGCAGAAAAAGCAGAAGCTGCGGAAGAAGAGGAAGAGGAAGAGAAGGAGAAGCAGTAGAACAGGAAGCAGCAGCCATTGTAGGGGAAAAAAGCAGAAGCGGCGGCCAGTGCAGAACTAGAAGAAATGGGCGTAGATGCTTAAGAAGCAGAAGTAAAAGCAGAAGTGAAAGAAGCAGAGAAAGAGACAGATGAGGGAGGGAGGAGGAGAGGAGGAGAGAGAAGGAGGAGAAGTTTCCAGAGTAGAAGCAGCAGGAGGAGAAGGAACAGAAGTGGGAAGAGCCTAAGTCCCGAGAGTAGAAGCTCAAGCCAAAGCCACAGCCGCTGGAAAAGCTGTCAGAGGAGAAAGAGGGAAAAGCAAAAGTGGAAGGAAAGCATAGGAAGCAGGAGCCGCCCAAGCAGAAAAACAGCAGAAGCAGAAGTGAGAGAAACAGGAAGAGGAAGAAAAGGAAGGAGGAAGAGATGGAGAAGGAGAGGCGGAGGAAGGAGGGGTGGTAGAAGGAAGACAGGGCGTAGCGGCAGAAGCAGGAAAAGCAGAGAGCAAAGCAGAGCAGAAACGCAGCCAGAGCAGCAGAACTGGAAGCCAGAGCCGAAAGAATGCAGAGGGGCAGCAGAGCCCGGCAGGGCGGGGCGTCCACGCAGGGTTAAGGACAGAAGGGTGCAGAGCTGCCTGGGCACCGGCTGCTCCACGAGGCCCAGTTTCCTGCCAGAGCCAAAGAGGCAGGTGAACCGCTGAGAGGCTCTTGCAACTCTACTTGTTTGGGCCCTAAAAACGAGGCTGTGGGCCAAGCAGAAAACATTCCCCAAACAAAAACAAGAATGAAGAAATTTGATCAAGCGCCTTCTGAGAGCCGAGCAGAGACCAAGGACACAGCTCCTACTTCCCATGAGCTCTGAGTCCAGGACAGGGCAGTGCTAGTGGTCAGTGGAGGGATAGCAATCTTCCAGATCTCTAGATCCCCAGAATTTGGGAAATGAGGCTTTAGAAAGAGGTGGGATTTGAGTTTTGAGTCAACAGGCGAAGGTGGAATTTAATACATGGAATTGGGGTAAGGAAGAAGGGCTCCCTTCCCAAGAAAGGGGTGTACCCAAGGCTCACACCTTCAGCCAGGCTGGTGGCCTGGATCAAATACCAGTCTTTCATGCCCAGAGCTGAGCCCAGCAAGCATCATTGTGGGGGATCCTGACAAGCTCCTGTCCAGGAAACAATTCCTCTCCCACTCAAGAGGTCTTTGACATGGAGGTCAGGCCTGTAAAGAGACAGTCTTCCTGCTTAGGGAGTCACGCCACTGGACTCATCCCACCTCACTGACCAGAAGTGCCTGGGAGGGGTCCAGAGGGGCCTCAGTGCTGAAGTGCAGACACCTCCAGACCCTGGAGGATGACCTTAAGGGGAGAGAGAGAGAGCAGGGCTGGTCAGTAACCCTCCAGGGTCCCCCGTCCTCTGCAGGGGTCACTCCTTCCAGGAAGCCCATCAGGCCTACCTCCAGATCTAGTGAGGAGATCCAGCCTGTCCCCAGAGCAGACCCCTGCCCAATTCCTCTTAAGAGCCAGAACCCACAGAGCCACCCCAGCCTTCAAACAAGGAATGACCCAGAGTAAGCGAGAGGCAGGGCCTGAGCAGAGAGTCCCAGGCTCTGGGAAGGCCAACAGAGGGTGGGGTCTTGTCAAGCCTCCCTCATTCACCCCAAGGATGCCAGCATTCATTTCCTGAGTCCTGCCCCAACCAGAGCCTATGGAGATGTCCCCTCCTGAAAATCCATGGCAACATAACAATGAAGTCAACATTATGGGGCCATCACCTGGGGAGACAGCATCTGTGTGGCATCTATACACCCTTCTCCCTCCCCTCAGGCCCCCCACAACTTGGTCACTAGGGTGACAGAGAGGAGGGATCTCTGCTGTGTGTAGGTGGAGGAAGGAGGGAGCAGGGAAACAGGTAGGGTCAGAAGGGGAAAGCTGGGATCTGTGGCAAGGCAAAATTCCAAGTAACAGCAAGAGCTGGGATAAAATGGGAAAATCAGAGGGAATAAGGAAAGGACAGAAAGGAAACTCTTCAGCCTCATCATTGCAAGGAAGCTTCCTAGGTTGGGTGGATATTACTTTGAAAATACCTAGTGATGCCTTTCTCTCCATAGCATCCAATGAAGTGCCGAGCACTGTAGTGCTTGGAACCTTGGCTAAGCAACCAGCCTGCCTCTCTGAGCTTCAGTTTTCCTGTCAGTAAGAGGGTACCTCCCTCCGCTCAGAGTCACTGTATGTAAATGGCTTAGAGCAGTACATGGCAGAGAATAAATGCCTAATAACTCTTAGTTACTACATTATTAGAGGAAGCATATAATAAATGACTAAGGCTTCCCTGGTCATACTAGTGGTAAAGAACCCACCTACCAATGTAGATGGAGAAGGCAATGGCACCCAATTCCAGTACTCTCACCTGGAAAATCCCATGAACGGAGGAGCCTGGTAGGCTGCCGTCCATGGGGTCGCACAGAGTCAGACACGGCTGAGCGACTTCACTTTCACTTTTCCTTTCATGCATTGGAGAAGGAAATGGCAACCCACTCCAGTGTTCTTGCCTGGAGAACCCTAGGGACGGGGGAGCCTGGTGGGCTGCCGTCTATGGGGTTGCACAGAGTCGGACACAACTGAAGCGCCTTAGCAGCAGCAATGTAGAAGACATAACAGACCTGGGTTTGATCCCTGGGTGGCGAAGGTCCCCTGGAGGAGAGCATGGCAACCCACTCCTGTACTCTTGCCTGGAGAATCCCACACAGTCACAAAGAGTTGGACACAACTGAGGCAGTTTAGCACAGCACGTGCTAAGTTGCTTCAGTTGTGTCTGACTCTTGCGGACTGTAGCCCACCAGGCTCCTCTGTTCATGGGCTTCTCCAGGCAAGAATGCAGGAGTGGGTTGCCATGCTCTCCAGGGAATCTTTCCCACCCAGGGATCAAACCAATGTCTCTTAAGCCTCCTGCACCAGCAGACAGGTTCTTTACCACCAGCGCCACTTGGGAAGCCCTTAATGTGTCTAGCTCAGTGCAGAACACTCCTGGTTTTTGGAGGAAAGGAGAGGAATGTAAATCAGCAGAATAGAATCCAAGGACTCTTGATTTGTTTGTATTCAGGGCATCTCAGTGTGGCCTCCTCTGCATTTGACTTTGAAGTGCTTAACCAAGAGGAGCAGTTCAGGGCCGTATGCCTCAGACACAAGCCAGACACTTCTTGCTCAGAATGCCCTACCACAAGATGGGTTCTGACAGCTGGGGCACACAGAAGTGTTCTTTGGGATTCCTCAGTTCTAGGACTCAGGGCTGAGCTCACAAAGATGGAGTGTGGCTAGGCTGGGAGGCATCTGACTCGGGGCACATCAACATCTCAGCCGGGAGCCTGCACAGATGCAGGCGAAGCTGGAGGAGCTTCCGTGGACCTTCTTGGTCGCTTCTGTCCACCTCGAGCTTTCCAGAGGAGACAAACCTTCGAAGGACTCGGTGGGGTTGTAGTTCAGAATCTATTCCAAGAACACATTTGTTATACTTGGCAGATGGCAGCCACAGTCTCTTCCTGGGATGTGCCCAGACTCAGTCTTGATGGGTCCTTTGGTCAGGAGAACAACAATTTAGGGAAAAGTGGACCGACCAGTCAAGGCTTAGATGTATCCAACAGCATCAAATTTAGTAAATTGTGTACCTGGCCTGGAGTGACTATAATTAATTGCAATTATTTTGGATTACACTTACCATCTGGAGGACCTTTTCTCATGATGGGCTGACATCTACCACGTGGCAGCCAGGGTTCTCCATCCACTGGTAGCACACTTCTGGAGGACCTTTTCTCATGATGGGCTGGCATCCACCACGTGGCAGCCAGGGTTCTCCATCCACTGGTAGCACACTTCTACCTTTTGACAAAACATGCTGTTCACCTCCAGCTCAGCCTCCTCTCTGGTCCTCTCCATGCCTGGGCTCTCAATCCTCTGCATCCTCTCCTTGGGGCTCACGGTGAGCAGCAGGACCGGGTCGGGTTTGAGCAGGTCCCTGGGTCACTGGTATAAAGAGTGATGGAGGGGGCAGGTTTTGGAGGCCCTCACTCACCTCAGTGGCTATGGCACAGGTGGCTGTGCTGTGCCAATACCTGTCTACAATCACAGGTGATTTGGAAGATTCTTTAGCTGTTTCAGAAGCCACAGCATAATTGCCCAAAGAATAAAAAACTCTTCTAATGATAGTTGGTTCATCATCAAATATTTTCCTCCACTGACTGATGCAAGAAGATGGTGACTTCAAGAGAATAGCTTTGAGTGGATCTGAAATTGACCAGGTCACAGTGGTTTTACCTGTGGTGTCTAGGTCTTTAATGACAATAATGGGGAACTTCCCTCTCAACTTCTGCTTTATTGACTATGCCAAAGCCTTTGACTGTGTGGATCACAACAAACTGTGGAAAATTCTTCAAGAGATGGGAATACCAGGCTACCTGACCTGTCTCTTGAGAAACCCGTATGCAGGTCAAGAAACAACAGTTAGAACTGGACATGAAACAACAGACTTGTTCCAAATCGGGAAAGGAGTATGTCAAGGCTGTATATTGTCACCCTGCTCATTTAACTTATATGCAGAATACATCATGAGAATTGTTGGACTGGAGGAAGCACAGGCTGGAAGATTTCCAGGAGAAATATCAATAACTTCAGATATGCAGATGACCCCACCTTATGGCCGAAAGCGAGGAACTAAAGAGCCTCTTGATGAAAGTGAAAGAGGAGAGTTAAAAAGTTGGCTTAAAACTCAACATTCAGGGTAGAAGGCAATGGCACCCCACTCCAATACTCTCGTCTGGAAAATTCCATGGATGGAGGAGCCTGGTGGGCTGCAATCCATGGGGTCGCTAAGAGTCGGATACGACTGAGCGACTTCACTTTCACTTTCCACTTTCATACACTGGAGAAGGCAATGGCAACCCACTCCAGTGTTCTTGCCTGGAGAATCCCAGGGACAGGGGAGTCTGGTGGGCTGCCGTCTATGGGGTCGCACAGAGTCAGACACACTGAAGTGACTTAGCAGCAGCAGCAGAAAACTAAGATCATGGCATCTGGTCCCATCTCTTCATGGCAAATAGATTTGGGAAGCAGTGGAAACAGCGACAGACTTTATTTTCTTGGCCTCCAAAATCACTGCAGACGGTGACTGCAGCCATGAAATTAAAAGATGCTTGCTCCTTGGAAAAAAAGTTATGACCAACCTAGACAGCATATTAAAAAACAGAGACATCATTTTGCCAACAAATGTCCGTCTAGTTAAAGCTGTGGTTTTTACAGTAGTCATGTATGGATGTGAGAGTTGGACTATAAAGAAAGCTGAGCACCAAAGAATTGATGCTTCTGAACTGTGGTGTTGGAGAAGACTCTTGAGAGTCCCTTGGACTGCAAGGAGATCCAATCAGCTCATCCTAAAGGAAATCAGTCCTGAATATTCATTGGAAGGACTGATGCTGAAACTGAAACTCCAGTACTTTGGCCACCTGATGCGAAGAACTGACTCATTTGAAAAGACCCTGATGCTGGGAAAGATTGAAGGCAGGAGGAGAGGGAGATGACAGAGGATGAGATGGTTGGATGGCATCACCGAGTCAATGGACATGAGTTTGAGTAAATTGCGGGAGTTGGGGATGGACAGAGAGGCCTGGCGTGCTGCAGTCCATGGGGTCGCAAAGAGTCAGACACGACTGAGCTGTGAACTCCCTTTCTAGACCTGCTCCAGGCACAGGTCAAGCTAGCTCAGGCTTCAGGAATGAAGGATGTACACTGGACTTTGCTGGCGGGCCCCGCAGATGCGGTGGCAGCCCTGGACCCAGTGCTGTGCTCTGACTGCCTTCCCCACCTGTGCCCCAGCCCAGACTCCACAACACACAGCATGATAAGTGCTTAATAACTGATTAGAAAAATTATATTAAAACCTGAATGGGCAGCAAAATTTCTCAGTCTGAGCAGGTCAAAGTTGGAAGTATTTCAGGACCAAGGGGGCTATTGTCCTTTAACATGTTGGCAATAAGAAGGATTAGGACCATCTTCTCAAACCAGTATTTTCTTCAAATCCTCTTCACTTTGGATGAAACTACCACCACCAGTAACCTTGTATCTATCTGGGTTGCCTCCAAGTTTGCAATTACAGTAAAATCAGTGACGTTTCAAGACACTTAATAGCAGGCCAAGCTGTCTGTCCCACCCTGCCCATGCTGGAGCATGTTTGCAAAATGCTTTAAGAGCCACAGATAAAAGAAATGGTTATGGTGTGGGAGGAACAAGGTTCTGGGGCTTTCCTGAGTAAAGAGGGAAGGAGGCCTCTGTGCATTGTGCAGCCGTGGTTCACTAGATCTCTCAACTCACCTTCTAGGCCAGCTTTCCAATTCAACGGTTGATTTCATATGTTGAAACATCAATGGAGCATGATGGTCAGCAAAGGGGACATCTTCTCTCAAACCTGTCCATTCCTCTCCATGTCCGCCTGTATCACTCTAGCTGAAGCTACTTTTACTGCTCTTCTAGAGCCCAGTGTTCTTGATGGTCTCAGATCTGCAGCCACCAGACAGATCTTATTTTTTTGTTTGTTTTATCCAGGTAGAGTTAATTTACAGTATTACATTAGTTTCAAGTATACAACATAATGATTCAATATTTTTCTAAGTTATACTCCATTTAAAGCTATTATAAAATATTGGCTAAGTTCCCTTGCTGTACAATATATCCTTGTAGCTTTTTTTCTATGCATGCACACTAAGTCCCTTCAGTTGTGTCTGATTCTTTGCAACCTTATGGGCTGTCCATGGGATTCTCCAAGCAAAAATACTGGAGCAGGTAGCCATGCCCTCCTCCAGGGGACCTTCCTAACTGGGTGGAACCCACATCTCTTTTCTCTCCTGCATTGGCAGGTGGGTTCTTTACCACTAGCACCACCTGGAAGTGTTTTTCTATACATAGCAGTTTTTCTTAATCCTTGATCACTATATTGCCCTTCTCCCCTTTCCCCACTGGTAACTACCAGCTTGATCTCTAAATCTATGAGTCTGTTTCTGTTTTGTTTTATTTTTTAGATTCCACATATATGTGATAATGTACAGTGTTTATCTTTATCTGACTTCACGAAGCATAGGTCCATTCACGTTGTTGCAAATGACAGAATTTCATTCTTTTTTATGGCTGAGCAGTATTCTGTGGTGTGTGTGCATCACATCTTCCTTATCCATTCATTTGTTGACAAATATTTAATTTGAAATTACTTCCATATCTTGACTATTATAAATAATGCTGCTCTGAATATTGGGGTGCATGTATCTTTTCAAATTAATGTTTCTGTTTTCTTTGGACATATGGCATAGTTACTATGGAAAGGGATTCCCTGGTTGCTCAGTGGGAAAAGAATCCATCTGTCAATGCAGAAGACATGAGATGTAGTTTCAATCCCTGGGTCGGGAAGATCCCCTGGAGGACATGGCAACCCATTCCAGTATTCTTACCTGGGAAATCTCATGGCTGGAGAAGCCTGGTGGGCTACAGTCCATGGGGTCACAAGGAATCAGACACAACTTAGTGACTAAACACCACTGCCACCACCACTATGGAAAAACAGTACGAGGTGCCTCAAAAAACTAAAAATAGAACTACAATCGTTCATTCGTTCGTTCAGTCACTCAGTCATGTCCAACTCTTTGCGACCCCATGAATCACAGCACGCAAGGCCTCCCTGTCCATCGCCAACTCCCGGAGTTCACCCAGACCCAACTCATGGAGTCAGTGACGCCATCTCATCCTCTGTCGTCCCCTTCTCCTCCTGCCCCCAATCCCTCCCAGCATCAGAGTCTTTGCCAATGAGTCAACTCTTCACATGAGGTGGCCAAAGTACTGGAGTTTCAGCTTTAGCATCATTCCTTCCAAAGAAATCCCAGGACTGATCTCCTTCAGAATGGACTGGTTGGATCTCCTTGCAGTCCAAGGGACTCTCAAGAGTCTTCTCCAACACCACAGTTCAAAAGCATCAACTCTTCGGCACTCAGCTTTCTTCACAGTCCAGCTCTCACATCCATATATGACTACTGGAAAAACCATAGCCTTGACTAGACGGACCTTAGCCGGCAAAGTAATGTCTCTGCTTTTGAATATGCTATCTAGGTTGGTCATAACTTTTCTTCTAAGGAGTAAGTGTCTTTTAATTTCATGGCTGCAGTCCCCATCTGCAGTGATTTTTGAGCCCAGAAAAATAAAGTCTGACACTGTTTCACTGTTTCCCCGTCTATTTCCCATGAAGTGATGGGACTGGATGCCATGATCTTCACAATTCCACTCCTGGGTATATCCAGAGAGAGAGATTTTTTTTTTAATGCAAATATGATGGTATTTTAACCCTTTCCCTACCAATCAATCCTATGAGCTTAGGTAAATTCTTTCCCTTCTTGGGACTCAGAATCCTCAGAATGATACTGATGAGTTCGGGCTGTTTGGTTCCCAGGGTCCGCTGGACTCGGTCTGTGCTTTTTTGTTGAGTGTAACTGATTTCAGACCCCTCTGGCCCCAGACAGATTTTGGAACTAACAGTGACACGGTAGACGGGGAGGTGAGAATAAATCTCCCCAAAGAAACAAAGTCTCCTGCTCCCTCTGTTGTCGGAACATCTGTGCTTGAAAGTGGCCTTAACAACCAGAGCCAAGGGAATATTTTGTCATCTGCAGTTGAGTTCTGGGTTCCATTACTTAAACCAGTGACGTAAACTTTCCGTTTCCTCTCGAGACGGCCAGGAAGTGGGCATAAGCACCGCAGCATGTCCGAGAGGCGTGATGTGCCGGCTATAGGTTAGCCATTAACACAGGCCAGTCTTTAAAATAGACCATGTGCAACTACTGATGTTCTATTAGAGAATAAATAAGGATATCCTAGGCACCTTAGTTTTGGGGATTCCTTTTCTGCCCTAGGATATTTTCTTCTCTCTTTTCTTTCCTTCTAATTTGCATCCTTTAGATCTCTAGAATTAGAATATCTATGTAACTTTCATTCACTCAGAACACAAGGTAATCATTATTCCCACTCTGTTTCCACAGCAGCAGCCTGTGTCTCAGATTTGCACAGTTTATTCCCAAACATCATTTAAATGCAGCAGAGAGAAAATCCAATAATTCAAAAGGATCAGATAGGAACCTGATTCCAGTCACTCCCTGAACAAGACATTTTCCCCCAACAATTCAGAGGTTCTTGAAATTTGTTCTCCCCATATAACACATTTCAGGCACCAGTGAAACAGGTTCTTTGTAGGGAATTCATCACATGGGCATTCACTCTTGCTGAATTTACCTTCCAAGCAGACTGCCAGACTGCCAGGGACCCCAGCCTCTGGGGCTGACACTTGGGGTCAAGGGCTTCCTGGTGACTCAGAGCCTGAGAACTTGAAGCTCACAGCTGTGTCCCTGCTTGGAAGTTCTCTTTGCTGTGAGCACTACATGAGAGGCCACTGCGAGCTCCCTGTGGATGATGGCTCTTCAGGTGACATCACACCCCTGTCCCTGCAAACACTTTCTTTGCAATTGTGTGCTGTGTGCTCAGTCGTGTCCAGCTCTTTCTGACCTCCCATGGGCTGTAGCCCATCAGGCTCCTCTGTCTATGGAATTGTCCAGGAAAGAATTGCCCAACAAGAGTGGGTTGCCATTCCCTACTCCAGGAGATCTTCCCGACCCAGGGATGGAATCTGCGTCTCCTGCACTGGCAGGCGGATAATTTGCCACTGCTCCGCCTGGCATTAGTGCACATCAAATAAGAGTAAGATTGGAGCCTCTTGGCGGGTCCTAGATTGTCAGCATCCTGTAGGGCACGAATCGAATACAGCACCTGCCCTGTAATAATCCATACTTCAGAGGATCAGTGTCTTATCTAAATACTCCCCAGGCATTTTAAGGTGAGTTCCACCTTATTTGGCTCAAAAAGCTTTTCTAAATTTATGTGTTCTAAGCAACTTGTATAAAAACCCTGAACACAAAGGAAAATTAAAATAGTCCCAAAGTGGTGGAGTTCTCCATATTGTGAAAGTAATAGCCATTTAGATTTTAATCAAAGGAGTAAGTGAATTTCTTAACATCTGCACTGCACACTAGGGAAAACTAAGAACAGCTTCTCATCCAAATAGGTTGGAAATCTCTGCTGCAAAATTTCACCATGGGGATGGCAGCAAGTCTATGATAGTGCCACACCCAGTCTCCTCCCAACACATACCAAACACTGTCTGTCTCCATCGCTCAAGTCTGAATCATTCCTGACAGCCTACAATAGCTTTGCCTGTGTGGAGTCTTGTACAGGTCATGTAGTTCACTTGTTTGCTGGATTTTAGCTGCCATCTGAAATGACTCCATCACCATCTTGATTCATGTCCCCAGTGGTAAAATGAGATTTTTAGAGGGAAAAGAAGCACAGGGTAATTTTTTTATAAAGAAAGAAAAATGTTCAAGTGTTTGTTCCCAGGGTTATCTCTTAGAATGTGGCTTTGGGAAATGGTTTAGTCAGCATTTTTCCACCCAAAGGATTCCCCCCAACCCCCACTTCTACCATTTTAGGTGTTGGCAGAATGGGAGGCAGTTTTAACAGACTGAAAGTTCTTGGCTCTGTGTTACAGCCCGCCTTGGGACAGAAGCCCCAGAATATGCAGTCTCTCCTGCCCCTTCCCGTCCCCGCTCCTCTCCTTCTGTTTCCTCTTGCTCCTCTCTCCTTCCCCCTCCTTCTCTTCCCTCTGCTTCCCTCTCCTTCCTCTTCCTCCCCCTCCCCTGTTCCTCCCTCTTCTTCTTCCCTTTCTTCTCTTTCTAGCGCTCTCCTGCTCCACCTATACACTCACTCCAGATCATTCAGTCGGTGGAGGGAGTCTGGGAGAAGAGAGAGAAGCCAGCAGACTTTAAGCGCCTTCTACACTCCCCTTTCAGTGAACTTAAGTAAAACAGCAGTCTTCCTCAGCATGTTGCCCAGAGAGTCACCTGCTAATTCTGCAGATCTGCTGCTGCTGCTAAGTCGCTTGTCGTGTCTGACTCGGTGTGACCCCATAGACGGCCTCCCACCAGACTCCCTCATCCCTGGGATTCTCCAGGCAAGAACACTGGAGTGGGGTGCCATTTCCTTCTCCAGTGCATGAAAGTGAAGTCGTTCAGTCGTGTCCAACTCTTTGCGACTCCATGAACTGCAGCCCACCAGGCTCCTCCATCCATGGGATTTTCCAGGCGAGAGTACTGGAGTGCGGTGCCATTGCCTTCTCTGAATTCTGCAGATCTAGTAGGGCCTTTTTAGTCAATGCAAAGTGCAGAGAGGCTAGAATAAGCAGGAAATCTGTATCCCCACAGAGATGGATCACTTGCTGATGCACTGAATTTCCATCTGCAAAACAGAGGAGGTGAACACTGAAAACCTGAAGTGTTCCTTTCATACAATTTGTTCTATTTATAAAATAATAACAAAACAAAAATTAAGACCTATGCCCTAACAGCACCAGTTAATTTCAAAACAGTGCCAATCCTCTTAATGTTTTCCAAAAATTGTAAAAATAATAGTGTACAAACACACTTACCCCACCCATCTGCTACCATGAAACCCTATTAATAGAGGAGAACATGCTGAAGGAGGCTCAGTCAAAGAAGAGACAGGAACTGGTTAGAAGCTAAACCAAAACTCCATGGCTGCATGGTACCACCCACACTGCCATCTCCAATCTCCTCAACACCTAGATACTCCCAGAACTGCTCTCCCTGCCCTCCCCCATCTCTTTCTTAACTAAGTAGATTATTTAAGCTGATTTCAGTAAGAAAAAAAAAAAAATCCTCTCCTTTCCAAGGTGGAGGATAGGGGAGAATGTTCCAACAAACACAGGATTCACTTTGTCAGCTTGTGGTGGTTGTGATAAGACTATGAACATTCCTAGATAAATGACTGAAAAAAAAAAAAAGAAATATAACAAAAATCTTAATCAAAGGGAGCTATCAATTAATAAACAAACATTTTTTGTGTGCACCTGTGCATCAATTCACCCAACAGGAGCAGAGTACTACTGCTGTGCAGGCCCACAGTGAAGCCCCAGCTCATTCATTTAATGTATGCTCTTAGGTGTCTGCCTGCCAATGCAGGAGTCAAGGGTTCAATCCCTGGGTAGGGATATTCCCCTGGAGAAAGAAATGGCTACCCACTGCAGTAATCTTGCCTGGGAAATCCCATGGACAGAGAAGCCTAGCGGGCTACAGTCCATGGTGTTGCAAAAGAGTTGGATACGACTTCAGTTCAGTTCAGTTCAGTTCAGTCACTCAGTCGTGTCCACCTCTTTGCAACGCCATGAATCACAGCACACCAGGCCCCCCGTCCATCACCGACTCCTGGAGTTCACTCATAGTTACATCCATCGAGTTGGTGATGCCATCCAGCCATCTCATCCTCTGTCATCCCCTTTTCTTCCTGCCCCCAACCCCTCCCAGCATCAGAGTCTTTTCCAATGAGTCAGCTCTTCACATGAGGTGGCCAAAGTACTGGAGTTTCAGCTTTAGCATCATTCTTTCCAAAGACCACCCAAAGGTGATCTCCTTCAGAATGGACTGGTTGGGTCTCCTTGCAGTCCAAGGGATTCTCAAGAGTCTTCTCCAACACCACAGCTTGAAAGCATCAGTGCTTCGGCACTCAGCCTTCTTCACAGTCCAACTCTCACATCCATACATGACCACTGGAAAAACCATAGCCTTGACTAGACGGACCTTTGTTGGCAAAGTAATGTCTCTGCTTTTCAATATGACTTAGTGACTAAATAACAACAACAACCACTTAGGTAAGTTATTTCATCTTTCTAAGCATCTATCTCCTCATCTGTAAACTGGGGATAATAAAGTTCTTTCTCAAAGTGTCGTTGGGAGGACTAAATGAAATCATTCATGTAAGAGCAATCAGTCAGTAATGTAATGCACAATGTAAGTATCTAATTCATGTTAAAGATTATCATTTATCTTTTTATTATCTTTTTTGCAATATCCTATTGGATATAGGACAAGAACAGGGAGTGGATATCTATAAAGGTTCTTGGAATAATGAGGCCCATGTTCTAGCTCCTCTGAACTGGATTCAGTTAACCTCTGAACATCATGCTTCCCTCTTCTAGAGGCTCCTGGGGACAGCAGGCGGAGCAAGGGCTCCTTCTCTGTAAATTTTGAATAGAGATGTTTATCCTCACGATGGCTGTCAGCAGTCCCTTACAGGGAAAGCTGAGCATACATTAAGTACATGCCTGTTGAGTTACTGTCTGTGAGCCTCACAATCTGTGATAGAAAACTAGACTATCTATACTCAAGAAGAGCCTTATTCCTGAAGGAAAGCAAGTGTATCCCTGTCCCCAAGCAGCAATATATTCATTAGAAGGCATTCGCTCCTCTCCCAAGGAGTTATAAGCAGAGCTCAAACCCCTCCTTTGCCATGTCCCGTAGAAACCTGAGTGAGTTGTCCACCCCTTCTAAGCTCGGCTTCCCTGGTGGCTCAGAGGTTAAAGCGTCTGCCTCCAATGCGAGAGACCAGGGTTCCATCCCTGGGTCGGGAAGATCCCCTGGAGAAGGAAATGGTAACCCACTCTAGTATTCTTTCCTGGAGAATCCCATGGATGGAGAAGCCTGGTAGGCTACAGTCCACGGGGTCACAAAAAGTTGGACACAACTGAGTGACTTCATCTTCACCTTCTAAGCTCGTCTTGAAGGATTGTTGTAAGGATTAGAGATCATATATAATATAAACACTCGGCACACATAAACATATGACACAATGTGCCCAGCGCTTGACAGATATTTAATGAGCAAGAGTTTTGTTAGACATATTGCAGTAGTGTGTGATCATTCCTGGGTCAGAGAGGAGAGTTTCCTCATGTGAATACTAGAGGTAATTGACCAACCTGAGTCACGATTCGTACTGGCCCGGAAATAAGGAGACTGGGACAGGTCACATTGATAGCCTTAGTCTCAGGCTTCTTGTGTGAAAAAGAAGGGGCTGGACCAACCATCTCAGAGGCCAGAAGACTGTGGAGACTAGGACTGTATGGTTCCAAGGTCTAGAACTCTGCTTCCAGGTTTGTTGAACATATATTTCAAATATAGCAATTGAATATGTGACCCAGCCATCCCATTCTCAGGTGTATATCCCACAGGAAAGTGTACACATGTTCAACAATGTGTGCAAGAACATTCTTTGCAGGGCTGCTTGTAAAATTCAGAAATACGCTAAATGTCCAGCATCAGTAGACTAGGAAATGGATCAATAATTGCGGTATATTCACACAATAGAACACTACATGGGCATGACAATGGACAACTACTGCTATACACACACACTGTATTGTCCACAGAAATAAATTGTTCAGTAAAAGAAGTCAGAAACACAATAGTACATGAGATTTGATTCCATATGTATGAAATTCAAAAGCAGGCAAAACAAATCCATGATATAATGTTAGAAGTCAAGATAGTGGCTATCTTTGCATAAAAAGAATGTGTGAAGGAAGTTTCTGGAGTGCTGGTAAGGCTCTGTTTATTGATGAAGATAGGTCTGCTTTGAAAATACATAGAGCTAAACAATTCTCATTTGTGTGTATGTGTATATATATTTATGTATGTGTTATAGTTCAATGAAAAATTTACATTAAAAGTATGCATAGAACCCTTTTCAGTCTCCAGGATCTCCAATTGTTATTTCCTCCTCTGTGCCAGGCATGCCCTAGGGGAGAGATGGGCAGAGGTGACTTTATACAGAGACAAATAAGAAAAAGCATTCACCATCAAGATCGTGGCTTTGAGAGGAGAAAGATGAGTGAACACAAAACTACAGTGTAATAAAGAGCTATGATGCAGATTTGAGCTGATAAATATGGGAACCCAGAGGGACAGAGGAGGTGATGTTTTAATGGGTCTTGAAGAGCAGTCCAAGCAGAGACAACCACCACATGTCACTGCAGACTGGAGAGGGGCATTAAAAAGGGCCAAGAGTGGCTGATGAGGGAGATACAACCTGCATCCCAGGCAGAGCTTAATGGACTCTGATGTCAGGCACAATCAGGTCTTTAAGCCACTGAGACCTTGCAAAAGTACCTTCCATCACATCAACCTTTCTCTTCCTGTCTTGCATATAAACTGTCCTCTCCAGGCAAATATCAGCTTCTCCACGCTTACACATAACCCCTTCCCTTCGCACCTACTCAAAACCATGGCTCCAGCCTTACCCCCTCTCTCCTGCATCACCAGCTTTTTCTCTCTGCTGGGCCTTCAACACCAGCACATAGACATGCAGTCATCTCTCCCATCCCCCTAAAAACGATGCTCTTGACCTTTATTTCCCTCTCCAGCAAACACTTCACTTCCTCCCCTTTTTGGCACAACTCCTAAAAACATTAATGCTTGCAGCTTCCACTTTCTGTCCTTTCAGATCTCCATCACAACAGTGACCTCCACACTGCTGTATCCAACAGTCAGTTCTCCAGTCTTTGCCTTAATGGCTTATCAATAGCATGTGACCTAGTCAATGACTCCTCCTGCTTGAAGCACTTCCTGTCCTTGGCTGCCAGGGTACTTTGCTGGCTTTATATCCCACTCTTTTCCAGTCTCTGTCAGTTCCTCCTCATCTCTGGACCTCTTTATCTTGAAGTTACCCCAAAGCTCAGTCTTTTCAACCACCGACCCTCTCTGAACTCATTGCCCTGGTGATCTCCTTCAGCTCCAAGTTCTTAAATTTCACTCCCAGATCAGTATCTGTGGCCCATATTTCCCCCTCTGGATTTCCAGACACTTCTATCCAACTGCTCACTTGGATATTTAATAGGCATATCAAATTTCACATATCCAACACTGAACTCATGATCTGTTCTCTAAAAACCTGTTTGATGCATGAAGCAGGGTGCTCAAAGCTAGTGCTCTGGGACAACTCAGAGAGTGGGGTGGAGAAGGAGATGGGGAGGGGGGTTCAGGACAGGGGGACGTATGTGCACCCATGGCTGGTTCGTGCCAATGTGTGGCAGGGACCACCACAGTGTTGTGAAGTGATTGTCCTCCAATTAAAATAAATAAATTAAAAAAAAAAGAAACCTGATCCTCCCACAGTCATCCTTATCTCAAGAATGGCAGCTTCATCCTTTCAGTTTCTCAGATTAGAATGGTCATCCTGACTCTTCTCTCATACAACACATCCGAGCTGTCAGCACGGTGATGCTGAATGATGGCAAATAGCAGGAGAAGGAGCAGAAATGCCATGTGCAGCTCTCTAAAAGACTGCTGAGCACAAGCCTGCACATCAAGATCGGACATTGAGCACTGTTCTTGGAAACAGAGTGGCTTCTTGCACTATGTTTATTCTTAAACACCTCACAAACAGCAAAGTTCTTTGTCATGAATGAATAAAAATAGAATAATTGTTAGTAGAGAGCTAGTGTACAGCCTTAAATGGAAAGGATTGTACAGATCTTAGTTGCCTCATACTAAATGCTTCACCTTATTAGGGAACTTCTCAACTAGGATTCTTTGCCAAAAGTCACACAGCTTTATACCACACACTGAATTTCCAACATGGACATATAGGTGCTTAGAGAAGAAGAACTTTCTGTGACTAGTATAAGGCCTATTGACTCTTGTCTTTCAAAAAAGTGTCTAAGACGACCGTAGGAAATGCTTGGCATTCACACATCTGTTCCTTCCTCTTGAGTGCGCCAAGACTTTGCTAGTCTAGCTTGCTACTCTTTTCCTCTGAATGTGGATTTGGGTTCAGAACTGTTTTAACCCAGTAACCCAAGCAGTCACTACCAATGGATCTATCTGTTTTGGCAAATAATTTTATTGATCTCCCTTGCTAAGTATAATGTTTGCTAAGGATAATATTATAATAAGTACAATACTTGTATATTTACATAGTAGCAGTAGTAGTGTTAGTCTCTCAGTCGTGTCCGATTCTTTGTAACCTCGGTAACCCACCAGAACCCTCTGCTTATGGGATTCTGCAGGCAAGAATACCGGAGTGGTTTACCATATACATGCTCAAAACCAAAAGGAGATGATGGCAGTGGTGCTATGTCACGAAAGTCAGACTCAAACCCATCCACCTCCAGGGAGTTAAGTAATTTTTATTTTATTTTATATATTTCTTTTTGGCTGTGCTGGGTCTTCGTTGCTGTAAGGCTTTTCTCTCGTTGTGGCAAGCAAGGGCTCCTCTCTAGCTGCAGTGCACGGGCTTCTCACTGTGGTGGCATCTCTTGCTGCAGAGCATGGGCTCTAGAGCGCAGTCTCAGTAGCTGTGGTGCACGGGCTTAGTTGCTCCACCACAAGTGGGATCTTCCTGGACCACAGATCAAACCTGTGTCTCCTGCAATGACTGGTGGAGTCTCCACCACTGAGCAACCAGGGAAGCCCCAGAGAGTTGAATATTTCCACCCCACAATCATCCCTCCCTTAAGCTGTCTGCTTAGCACCTATTAGTTCATGTGATGGTGGGCAATTCCCAATCTTTTACCAAGGTATATTTCTGAAAGTCATACTATAAGCGGATTATGGGACTTGCCTGGTGGTCCAATGGTTAAGACTCTGTGCTTCCACCACGGGGGGGGCACATGTTTGATCCTTGGTTGGGGAACGAAGATCCCACATACAGCAGGGCCAAAAATAATAATAAGTGGATTATATTTTGTTATAAATACAGAATAATTGGAGGTTGTGTTTATAATTAAGATCTTGGCAGCAGATAAATCACAAAGATGATCAACAACATGTCATACAAAGTTATCTAGCAATAATCTCCTATGATTAATTCAAGTGTGAAGCTTTAAAGTCCTTTAAAATGGTCCTAAGTATGTAGATGGATTAGTCATGTTCATAAAGTGCTTATATACCACGTAAGAATACCTAACTCTCCTGAATCATCAGTTCAACCCATCTAACATGAATATAGGAACTTCAATAAATGGTAATTAACTTTTTAATTAAAAGAACTGGTTTGCCTTCTTAGGAATTAAGAAGGCTTTGGGGAGTAATTTGGATAATCCAGATTTCCTTGGAGAAGGAAAGAAGCTGCCAAGGGAAATCTGAACCATGGCTTTCTCTTGTTCTTAAAGAGATGACACTCGCCAATGTTTCTTGAAGGCTGCTCTGTGCCAGGCATTGTGCTGAGGGTTCCAATAAACAAAATGATTCAAACTCAGCCCACTGACCTCAGAGCTGCATTTGTGGGATTATTCTTTACAAAGTAGCTGCTGTGTTGCTTAAATGTTTGAGGACCTAACTAAAGAGTCTGATTTCATCCTAGATGTTGCCTTTTTGTTTATCTTATTCTCTCTCTTTAGTATATAGATTAATGTTTTTACTAATTTTCTTTAATTTACTGTAATCTTTGGGCAGTGTCACCTCAATGACTGGAATCCACAGTTACTTCTGCTGGTACTTCTCCACCCTAACTGCACTTCAGAATCACCCAGCAGAGTTTTTAAAAATCCAAATGCCCAACACTATCCCAGACTGGTTATATCAAAATCTCTGGAGGGAGACCCAGGCATTAAGAAATTTTTAAATTTCTGGGTGCTTCCAGTGTGCCCAGGTCAGACACCCAAGTCAGACTCTCTTCTCTAAATGGGTGTTCACAGAGATCCCTCCTTGCCACTCAATAAATCCGTGCCCATGCCTGAAGCAGACCTCCCAATACTATTGGCTTTCGTCAGCTCAGTTTTCTAGGAAGAACACGTGCTCTGTAAAATAGAAGTGGATTCTGGTCTCCAGTTATCAGTTGATTTGGTGCGTGCTAAGTCACTTCAGTCATGTGACTCTTGCAACGCTATGGACTGTAGCTCACCAGGCTCCTCTGTCCATAGGATTCTCCAGGCAAGAATACTGGAGTGGGTTCCACGTGCTCCTCCAGGGGATCTTCCCAACCCAGGGATCCACCCACATTTCAGGTTTTTTTACCACTAGCGCCACCAAGGTGCCCCAATCAGTTGAAATGGGAATTAGGTATTGATAGCTAAGGAAAGCCTTCCAAAATGTTGCCTGTTGCCTGTTCGTGACTTCCAGAAACTGTCATACACTGGGTTCCTTCTTCTCACCACCTGATGAAATGGGAGACCATCTGGAGAGCACTTTACCCACATCAAGGCCTTAATCTAAGGGTATCTGAGCAAGAAAGGTTAGAATGAATGTCAGTCCAAATTCCACCTCAAACTCCCTTATTTATTACTTCTGTAGGGCTGCTGTAACAAAGCACCATAAACTAGGTATCGTAAACCAATAGAAGTGTATTCTCTCACAGCTGTGGAGGTTAGAAATACAAAATCAAGGGGTCAGCAGGGACAGGCTTTCCCTGAAGGCACCAGGGGAGACTCTTTCCTTGCCTCTTCCCAGTTTCTGGGTGCTGGCAGTCCTTGGGTCGCCTCTGCACTGCTCCGTCTCTGCCTCTGTCATCACACGGCCTTCCTCCCTGCATCTCCGTGTGTCTCTCACCTTCTAAGGACACCAGTCATGGGATGTAAGGCCCACCCTCATCTGGTGTGACCGGAATTTACCTTGATTACATCTGCAAAGGCCATATTTCCAAGAAAGATCACATTCACAGATTCTAGAAGAACACGAATGGGGGACCCTATTGAACCCAGTACAGCTCAAATGCTATTTGTGGCTGTTCTTGTTCTTCATTTCTAGGATGCAGGTGGAAGAAGCATATCGCAGTGTACCTGTAAGTCTAGCTGTGGACGTACTCCTTCCCTGAAGCAGCAGAAAGAAAACCATCAGCCCACAGTCAAAGGGACGCAGTTTGGCTGTTTAGGTTGGCCTTTAGGTGTTCTCAGCACAGAGAGATGAAAAAGGCAGGAATTATGCTTGTGGGTTTTTTTCAGATTTCATCCACATTTTTAGCCATTTTGCTGGTTCCATACCTGTTCAGAAATAAGAAATATGTCATATTTAAAGTGTAATCAACTCATCTCATTCCTAATGAACCTTGACAGACTGTATAATAAATGAACATACAAACAGGAACTGAACCGCGAACTCTTTCATTGTTCCAATTTAATGTGGTAACTATACATTTAGATGGCTCCAGGAAGCTCAAAGGGGAACCCAGGCTGATCAGTTCAGTTCAGTCACTTAGTTGTGTCCTACTCTTTGCGACCCCATGGACTGCAGCCCACCAGGCCTCCCTGTCCATCACCAACTCCCGCAATTTACTCAAACTTATGTCCATCAAGTCGGTGAAGTCATCCAACCATCTCATCCTCTGTCGTCCCCTTCTCCTCCTGCCCTCAATCTTTCCCAGCATCAGGGTCTTTTCAAATGAGTCAGCTCTTCACATCAGATGGTCAAAGTACTGGAGTTTCAGCTTCAGCATCAGCCCCCCCAATGAATATTCAGGACTGATTTCCTTTAGGATGGACTGGTTGGATCTCCTTGCAGTCCAAGGGACTCTCAAGAATCTTCTCCAACATCACAGTTCAAAAGCATCAATTCTTTGGTGCTGAGCTTCCTTTATAGGCCAACTCTCTCATCCATACATGACTACTGAAAAAACCACAGCTTTGACTAGACAGACCTTTGTTGGCAAAGTGATGTCTCTTCTTTTTAATGTGCTGTCTAGGTTGGTCATAACTTTCCTTCCAAGGAGTAAGTGTCTTTTAATTTCATGGCTGTAATCACCATCAGCAGTGATTTTGGAGCCCCCCCAAAAATAGTCTCTCACTGCTTCCATTGTTTCCCCATCTATTTGCCATGAAGTGATGGGACTAGATGCCATAATCTTAGTTTTCTGAATATTGACTTTTAAGCCAACTTTTTCACTCTCCTCTTTCACTTTTACCAAGAGGCTCTTTAGTTCTTCTTTGCTTTCTGCCATAAGGGTGGTATCATCTGCATATTCGAGGTTATTGATATTTCTCCTGGCAATCTTGATTCCAGCTCATGCTTCATCCAGCCCAGCATTTCTCATAATGTGCTCTGCATATAAGCTAAATAAGCAGGGTGACAATATACAGCCTTGACATACTCCTTTCCCAATTTGGAACCAGTCTGTTGTTCCATGTCAGTTCTAACTGCTGCTTTTTGACCTGCATACAGATTTCTCAGGAAGCAGGTCAGGTGGTCTGATATTTCCATCTCTTTAAGAATTTTCCAGTTTGTTGTGATTCACATAGTCAAAGGCTTTGGCATAGTCAATAAAGCAGGAGTAGATGTTTTTCTGTAACTCTCTTGCTTTTTTGATGATCCAGCGGATATTGACAATTTGATCTCTGGTTCCTCTGCCTTTTCTAAATCCAGCTTAAACATCTGTAAATTCTCAGTTCACATACTGTTGAAGCCTGGCTTGGAGAATTTTGAGCTTTACTTTGCTAGCATGTGAGATGAGTGTAATTGTGCGGTAGTTTGAGTATTCTTTGGCATTGCTTTTCTTTGGGATTGGAATGAAAACTGACCTCTTCCAGTCCTGTGGCCACAGCTGAGTTTTCCAAATTTGAGTGTAGCACTTTCACAGCATCATCTTTCAGGATTTGAAACAGCTCAGCTGGAATTCCATCACCTCCACCAGCTTTGTTTGTAGTGATGCTTCCTAAGACCCACTTGACTTCACATTCCAGGATGTCTGGCTCTAGGTGAGTGGTCACACCACCATGATTATCTGTGTCATGAAAATCTTTTCTGTATAGTTCTTCTGTGTATTCCTGCCACCTCTTCTTAATATCTTCTGCTTCTATTAGGTCCATACCATTTCTGTCCTTTACTGAGCCCATCTTTGCATGAAATGTTCCCTTGGTATCTCTAATTTTCTTGAAGAGATCTCTAGTCTTTCCCATTCTATTGTTTTCCTCTATTTCTTTGCACTGATCACTGAGGAAGGATTTCTTATCTCTCCTTGTTATTGTTTGGAACCCTGCATTCAAATTGGTATGTCTTTCCTTTTCTCCTTTGCCTTTAGCTTCTCTTCTTTTCACAGCTATTTGTAAGGCCTCCTCAGACAACAATTTTGCCTTTTTGTATTTCTTTGTCCTGGGGATGGTCTTGATCACTGCCTCCTATAATGTCACAAACCTCTGTCCATAGTTCTTCCGCACTCTGTCTATCAGATCTAATCCCTTGAATCTATGTCACTTCCACTGTGTAATTGTAAGGGATTTGATTTAGGTCATACCTGAATGGTCTAGTGGTTTTCCCTACTTTCTTCAATTTCAGTCTGAATTTGGCAATAAGGAATTCATGATCTGAGCCACAGTCCTGTTTTTGCCACAGTCCTGTTTCGTATAGAGCATCTCCATCTTCAGCTGCAACGAATATAATCAATCTGACTTTGATATTGACCATCTGGTGATGTCCATATGTAGAGTCTTCTCTTGTGCTATTGGAAGAGGCTGTTTGCTATGACCACTGCTTTCTCTTGGCAAATCTCTATTAGCCTTTACCCTGCTTCATTCTGTACTCCAAGGCCAGATATTTCTTGACTTGCTACTTTTGCATTCCAGAAGCCCAGGCTGATAGTGAGACTTTATAGGAATTCCTATGAAATAATCATTTAACCCTGCTATCGCTAGTAGTAAAGAATACACCTGCCAATGCAAGAGACTCAGCTTCAATCTCTGAGTCAGGAAGATCCTCTGGAGGAAGGCATGGCAACCCACTCCAGTATTCTTGCCTGGAGAATCCTATGGACAGAGGAGCCAGGTGGGATACAGTTCATAGGGTCGCAAAGAGTGGGACATGACTGAAGCAACTTAGCACACAGCACAGCACTTAATGCCAGTTGCCTTTACTTCATCAGTAACTTCTTTTATAAAACCAAGCAAGTTTCAGCCAGATCTATTGTTTGTACTGCTTTTCAGCCCTGCGCCCCAGATGTATTCACAAAATTAAACTCTGTTAAGCTTTGAGGAATGAGAAAAGGCATTTAGAAAACCCCCAAAGTCCTCGAGGTTCCTGGGCTGACCTAGATATCCGGATTTGGGAATTCACTCTTCTTTTTCCCATTTCTTCCTGTTATTTGAGCTGTCACCTTTGAGATGTTGCAGCTGACATGTGCTTCCTTCTGTGAAATGAGGCTCAAGATCATTGACTATGAAACATCAGGGAAGCTGGCAGGCAGCTAGCAGATGCTAACTTGTTCTCACCTACAAGTTGCCACCAGCTCTGTACCCAAAAAAGCAGTTTGGGGTTGGAAAACAGATAATAGTAGAAAGAACAAGGATGCAAGCTCTGGAATTGGACTGGCTAGGTTCAAACTTAGAAAAACTGGGGAGGGGTGGCAAAACATTTAACTTTAAGCAAGCCTGCTTGCTCATCTGTAAAAAAGAAGATAATGACACCTCCTGCTTCCTGGAATTGTACAGAAGTAATTTGATAGTGTATGGAGCTTGGTGCCCATTACCTAGAAAGTGCTTAGCAAATTCTAGCTTTTATTAACTTGAGTACCAGTTCTCCTGAATGTTCATGGATGCCTGGATCAGAGTCCTGAGAGGTCATGATCAGACTTAATGGGAAGGAATGACTGATAGATTAGTCATGCCTGTCCTGGATAAAGAAAGGAGAGTGAGCCTACTAGAGCCTCCCATCTGCCATTCCTGTAGAAACCTATTGAATTCATCCCTGTTTTCCCATGCACCCTTTCCAGGACACACCACATGAAAGGTACTCAGTGAATGTGCAGAGAAATAATTACTTGGCTGGTGCTTCTTGCCACAGTGGTGTAAAGCTAGAGGGGTGGGCCTGGGAACTAAAGTGGGTTCAGAACCTGAGATAAAACCTCTCTCCCCAACATAGTTTTTGATACCTCCAGGTTGTGAGCCAGGAGATCACCTGGATAAAATAGAGTCTTACCAGCAGGTAAATCCTTGCTTTGAAATGGACTGAGCTGGTATGCAATGGTGAATTAGAAACCTAGAAAACCAATGGGCTAATGGTGAAAACTCAGAGAAAGAATATGTAGGGAAAGGAGCCATAGCCAGTCCTAGCTCCTCTGACAGCCTAGCCCACATGCAGGCCCTCTTTGGTCCCAAGACTACAAGGATGGTGATCTCAACCAGGGGTGTTTGAGGCTGAAATGGCATAAGCCATGTTCTGCAAAAAGTTGTTTTACAGGCATAGGTCAGCAAAGTATGAGATTCACCTACCCATTGAGCGACTGACCAAATATTGAAAAATATATAGTTAGTTATATTCAACCTGTAGGTATTGTCCTCAAATTTCAGTCAATCCTCCTTGGTACTCCACTCTCTCTCTCTGTTTATCCCCATCCTGATATGAGTGTTTAAGTGAGCCTCCTCCTCACCTCCCACAGCAAGTTCTAAGCCAAGGCCTGTGGAACCTCCCAGGGCATCACCATCTCATTTTGTTGGAAGATAGACTTTAGTCATGCTGCTCATTCAAAGTTAATGCTGCTGTTATAAGTTTGTGGTTCCAGATGCAATGCCCCAGCACTAGCCTCTGGACACGTAGGAGGCAAAGCCAATAATTCCAAACACTGGCCCAACAACCACACCGTTTTCAATTGCTGTGGCCACAGCCATGACCTTGGTTAAGTCACTTCCACTCTCCAGGCTTTGGATCCTCCTTTAGCCTGAGGTCTGGGCTTAGAGTTGGAGAAGCAGACTCAGAGAGAACGAAACCGCCCAGTCTTACTATGTCATACACATCTGGGAAGTCCAGTGAGCTAAGAGGAGCCATATAGGGAAGGTGGAATATTCCAGAAGGACCCTCAAACCCACAATGTCTGAACGGGCCAAGAACACAGGGCTGCTCAAAGGTACCAGCCATAGAGGAGCATCAGTGTCTTAGGAGTAGATGAACCAAAAATAAATAGGAAATGTCACTTGAGTTCAGAGTCTTCCCAGTGGGCTTGAATAAGCTGGGTTCCATGTTGGCTGTTTATTCCAGATATCTGTGGCAAAGGAAATGTGAGCTCTATGCACAAACTGGTAGCTGGGTCATAAGGCAAGCAGAACAGAAGCACCTATTAGCTCTGGGAGGAAAACCCAGTTCAACCTTCAGGGCAGTCTGAGGGTTATTTCTGCTCTGTCTACCATACAAGCTATTCAAGGTCAAAGTTAACAGAAATCTTCAGAAAGAACTTGCAAATTATTGAATGTTTAAAAGAAAGTTTGGGAAATGGAAAAAGTGAAGACATAGTGATTTCCCCATTGTTACGGTAATAGGGGAGCATCCCAAGGATGGAGGGGGCAGGAGAGGAAGTTGTAGTGCTTGCAGGCATCAGATTCCTCAAGTGCACCTTAGAATCACCTGCCCAGTGGTGGTGGGGGTGGGAGGAGAAGAACACAAAATGCCTGCCCCCTGTCCCCGCCCCAGGCCAAGTGAATCGTATTCTCCAGGTGGTGGGGCTGGGGATTGAATGGGAGATTGTTACTGTACTGTTTTGGTGTTTGGGGCTTTTAGCTCCTTAGGGATCCTAAGGTTCTGCAAGGCTGAGAATCATTGTTGGAAAGTCTTATCCAGAGCTGGAGGCTGGGATTCAGGCTGTGCTGTAGGAGTCTGAGCACCAAGAGGTAACCTTGGGAAAGGGAGTTGGGAGAAGAGTTGGCAGAGGAAGGAAGAGGGGGAAAGTAGTTTGGTGGGAAGAAAGAAATGAACAGAACCTGAAAGTCATGCTAACATTAATTGCTAGATTTGACCCTAGAAAAGTTAAATGAATGTGCTGTGTCTTGTGCAGATGCTACGCTTGGAGCCTTGACAAAGTGAGACATTATGCAATCATGACATCATGCCAACCTGGTGAGGCAAGCATCCATGCTCCATTTCCCCGAGGAAGAAAGGAAGGCTCAGAGAGATGACACGGTTTGCCTAAAGTCATCCAGCTGCTTGCTGGCAGAGCTGGGATTCCAGAGCAAGTAGGTCTCCATATCCCAAGACCAGATGAGAAGGTCCAGACTGGATTTTCCTGGAATGCTGGCACTGACCTGGACTGAACCCATTTTTATGAAGAATAAAAAAGATGAGACTGACAGATTAGAAGTGCCTGAAACCACGAAGTTGGAGACCCATGCACTGTCTGAGCACCTGGGAGAGCCTGCAGGAAATCAAACAACCAGAATCCCAGGCCTCCAAGATTCCCCTGTCACTTAGCAGGAGGTGGGTGTGAACTTCTGCTGTTCTTGCACAAGCCCCAGCAGAATAAGGGCTGGAGCCACCCAAGGAGCGCATGCAGGCAGGCACAGATAGCAGATCAGAGAGGCTCTGCCTGAGCAGACATGAAAACGCGAAGGGGAAGAGGCCTCACATGTGTTGGTGGGCAGAGCTGAGACGGCACCACGCAGGGCGGCATCCATGGCCCTCCCCTCCGAGCCTGGTGTTTCCACGTCTAGACTTGCATCCTGAGCACAGACCCTCTCTCCTTGGTTGCTTCCACCTGTCTAATGCTCAGAATCTCTTGGGATGGTGCCTTTTCTATTTGTTACTTTCTTTTCTTTTTTATGGAATACTTCCAAAAGGCAAAAGAGAATAGACAACAATATAACTTGAGCAGCTCATCAGGCTTTGTCAAATCCTAACATTCTCCATATTTGCTTTAGATATACATTTTTAAAGGTAAAACTATATGTAAACAGATATAAACTGGTATCTCTGAAGCCTCCATAGCCACTCCCTGATTTCTTTTTCCTTTTTTTATTCCCAGAGGGAACCACTCTCTGGAATTTGATGTTTATTATTCTCATGCAAGACTCTACTCTCACTACATGTGAACATCCATAAATAATGGTATTTTCACATGTTTTAACTTAATAGGATGATAAATGTAAATAATATAATTAATATAGTGTTAATAAATAATAATATTAATAATATTTTATGTAATAAGTAATATATGAAATGTAATATCAATATAGATGGAATCAAACTGCTCTGTGCTTTGTTTTTTGCTGACATTCTTGATCAGGTTTTCACCTATGTTAATGCTAATTCATTTACTTTGATGCTGAATAATATTTATTATATGAAAATATTATAATTTATATATCCATTCTTCTTTGGATGGAAAGCAATTTTTCCACTTTATCCCCAATGTTCCATTTTTTAGTATTACAAACAATGGCATAACAAGTTTTGTGCAAATGCCTGGGTTTGTCCAGGCCATGTACCCAGGAGTGGTGGTGTTGGGGTGGGGAATACATAGCCTTCCTCTCATGACTCAATCTCTTTTGAGCCTCTTTGCACATACCTGCTCTCATGAGTATTTCCCCAGAAAGAGGCACTCCTGACACTGAGGATAAGATCAAGAGATGCTACTCATGGGAAAATGAACTGCTGGGCATCAGCTCTCAGTTCAGCTGTGAGTGCCTATCCTGAGCTGGGCTGTGTGTGCTTGTCAGGGCCTCTGGTCCGGGTGTTCCCTGCTGCTGCTGCCGCTGCTAAGCCACTTCAGTCGTGTCCAACTCTGTGCGACTGCGTAGACGGCAGCCCACCAGTCTTCTCCATCCATGGGGTTTTCCAGGCAATAGTACTGGAGTGGGGTGCCATCGCCTTCTCCGCCAGGCGTTCTCGAGGAACCAAGAAAATCAAACTGTTCGACTGAGACCTGAAGCCTCCAGTGACCCCACGAGCAGTGTTTCAGGGCTCAGCCTTAAACATACAGCTACCTTTTTTTCCTTTTTAAGTAGTTAACTTCATTTTTCCCAGACTATCAAAGTAATATGTAACCTTAACGTAATTTTTTTTTAATTTTAGAAAAATACGTTTTATGCTAATTACTCAAAATAGCACTCCGCAGAGACAGTCACTATTCACATTTTAGCCTATTTCTCTTCAGTCTTTTTTCTTAGCATTTTCCCCTCACATATATAGTCTAGTGGCGGCTCAGTTGGTAAAGAATCTGCCTGCAATGCAGAAGACCACCTGCAAACTATGACCAGGTTCGATCCATAGGCTGGGAAGATCCCCTGGAGAAGGGAATGACTACTCACTCCAGTATTTTTGCCTGGGAAATATTATGGACAGAGGAGCCTGGCAGCTTACAGTCCGTGGAGTCTCAAAGAGCCAGACATGACTGAGCTACAAAACCACAGTTATTATTTTTAATTAAATATATATATATAATTTTCCATACTGTAAGAAACTCTATATACAATTTTAATGACTTCAGATTATTTTTTCACTAGTTTTCTATTATCTACTTGATTAGACCTTTGGTTATCTACTTATTCCCCCTTGGTATCTGAGAGAGATTTGTTCCAGGAGCCCCCACTGTAACAAAATCCTGGGATGCACAAGTCCCTTATATGAAACGGTGAATGGCAATAAGTGCATATGGCCCTCCATACCTGCAGATGTAAAGCCCACAAATAAGGAATATCCAACTGCATATTTATTGGGAAAAAAATCTGGTATAAGTGGGCCCTGTGTTCACACCTGTTTTGTTCAAGGGTCAACTATATATTAGATATTCTGGTTATTCTTAATCTCTGTGTTTACAGTCAAAACACAGTGGCCATTTTGGGCATAAGTCTTTCATGACCTTCCAGATCCTTAAGAGAAGATCTTAGAAGTGTAATTCTCAGAAAGGCAAAAGGCACTTTTAAAGCTTTATATATTACAGAACTGTTCTAGAAAGACAACCATGTTACAAGCCCAGTGAAAAAGTGTTCAGAATGCTCAGCTGGCCTGCCTTCACCCACGGTAATTGTGAGAGTTTGTTCCACTGGGGCTCAGAAGTGGAAGGAAAGAGAGTCTTTAAGTGCTAGCGTGCCCAGCCACAGACTGTCAGGTTGGTGGAGTAGAATGTTTGGCGTCCTCCCAAGCAGTATGTGCTAAGCTGCTTTCTTTCTATGAGAACTAACAAGACAGCAAAATGGATGAATCATACCATGGGAAAGTCAAACTCCAGAACCAGGTCTCATATACAGTAGACACTTGAAGTAGGCCACTGGGACAGAAGATGTATTATTTAAATTTCCTTAGGTTGAAAGCAACAACAATAAAAAGACTCTGGCTAATTTAAGGAAAACAAAAAAGGAATTTTTTGGAAGGATACTGGGATCAAAGGGCTGTGTCGACTGCTGGCTGGTTGTGCAATGCATAACTCAGGCAGGGTGCAATCATTCACATTGCCATCTATACAAATGATACTTTCCTAGAGTTGTGCAGTGTACTACCTACACAACTGTATGTAGCAGTCCTGCTGGAACACCTTATAGGACAGAGTTTCCCAAACCATCTGAGCTGAAGAGTCAGGTTTTTTACTATTGCTATTAAAACTCATTATAGATCACACTTTAGTAACTAGGGAAATAAAATGCCACTTGCTATCTCAGCAATGTCAATTACTATAAAAGTTACTAAATACTCAGTTTCTGAATTCACCTCACCATGGACTGGTAATGCACAGTTTGGGAACCAGCACTGGTCCACAACCACACCTGAGTACACCTTGAGTGGAACCGACAGATTATCCAAACCACACAAAAGTGGGAATGGAATGAGTAGTTCAGAACCAGAACCAAGGAATCAAATGCATCTGGACTCTCCATCTCCCATGCTTTTCTCTCTTCCTTTAGTATGATTAAACCCCACCACAGAATAGCTTTCTATATTTCTATAATTGAAAACACACTAATAGCTCTTTACAGTTTATGTCTTATAGCCTCAGTCACCTGGGAAAGGATTATTGGTCCCAAATCCAAAGATTTCAGAAAAGGGAATGAGTGGCCCAGCCCAGGTCTAGCACTCACTCCTATCGCTAGGAGATGTGTTACTTCTGGTCAAGAACACACCTATCCCCTGGGGACCATATGAATGGGACTATGAGCAGTTCTTAATAGAGGGGTATGATGTTACCAGAAACAATCCAGTATGGATGTACCACACATAAAACAGTCGGCTTGCAATTGTTAGGTCTATGTTTTTCTGTATCTATACTCCACTTAATACTTTTTCTGAAATATATCCCCCCAAAAAGGGTTTATGATCAAATAAATATGGGGAAATCTTATGATTGTGTCACTCTCATAAAGATTCATAAGGCATCTTAGTTATTAACGGCTCTGAGAAGAACTATAAAAAGGAAACATTCAACTATGTTTACTGACCTCATCTGATCATTGTAACCTTTCCTAATGTAACATCCAGTAACACCCTATGGGATTACTATTCCAAGAACACGTTTTGGGAAAACCTTCCAGGTGATAGATGTTCTCCAAAAAGATCTCAAATCCTTTAAAAAAGAAAATTAACCAATATATATATATATTTTAAATAAACCAAACAGCTGGGTATTTACAGAAACTGGTAAATATTCACAGTCATTTTATAACATAAGCTGTATCAACATCAAAACTACGTTTCTAGGCTCAGAGTTTTGTAAGGTCAATCTTGTGAAGATGGGATACATCTTTGGAACTCTAAACTTGCCCACTCTAGATCATTCCTTCCCCAGGAGACATTCACAGGTTGTCTGGAACCCTTTTCATCTGATGTCTAGTACCCTGCCCTCTTTGAAGTAAGGTGTATCTTTACACCATTTTGTGATTGCCCACTGCAGTTTGCAAAACCAGCTTAATAGCACGGGGTATCTTGCTCTGTCCTGTGTGCATAGAATGATGAGGCCCACTAGGGTGAGCAACACACTGGAGAGCAGTGTTAACAGAGCCCCACATCTGGGGAAGCTTAGAGGTGGTGCCGACATTAATAAGCATAATGATAGCCTTCACCCCTCTAATAAGAGATTAGAATCGTAAACCAGATCTGCCAACTGGATCACAGGCACAACTAAAGGACAGAGTACACTGCCTGGACAATCAGGATTAGAGGGCATAATACAGGTTGGCCACTAAGTCGGCAACACAGGCACATATATAATAAATGGTTTATGGATATCACATTATAATGCATGATAAAATAATAGCTACGTTTCCAGACTTTGTGGCCACTCTGGAGCTAAAGCTAGGTTTACATCAAGCAGTCACTAAATTGTCAGAGGGCATTGTTCTAAATGTTTCACCTGAATTAGCTAATTTAACCACCACAATGTTCCTTTGAAGCAGGTACTGTCATTATTTCCACAGAAATAGGTACGGAGGCTGTGGCACAAAGGAATTGAGTATCTGGCTCCAGGTCACACTGTTGGTGAGAGGAGGAGTTGAGCTGTGAGCCCAGGAAGCCTCACCTCATCCTTGTACCCATCACACTGGAGCTCCTTCCCCTGGAGGCCTAAACCCCTCGGCTTTGTTGAACAGCCAGCATGGATGCAAGCAAGGACTGATCCATAGCAAGGATGTAAGTTTCTCTTCCCTTGCTTTTTGTTTTTAAACAAATGGGTTTAGGAATAATCACCAGAACTAACATCTGTACTGTTCTTTGTAGCTTGGTCCTCATCACAGCAATCTTTGCTTGCTTTAATAAAGCAAGCAAAGAAGGACCAATAGTCCTCTTTTTAGATAAAGGAGGTTGAATCTTTAATGGGATCGCTACCTTTCAGATGGTGGAACCGTGTCCTCTGACATCAAGAGTCTCCTGGCTTTAAATCATTTCCTGTGTTGGCTTCTGTGGTAACCAACATCCAAGCTGGTCCCTGATGAGTCCTGCCTCTTGTGTTAGCCCCTCCCTCACTGAAGAAGACTCACTCACAAGGATACTATGGGAATGATGATGATGACTTCTGAAGCTAAGTCATAAAAGACGTTGGAGTTTCTGCCTTGATCTCCCTGGATTACTCACTCAGGAGGAATCAGCTCCTGTGTTGCGTGGATGCTCCAGCTGACCCACAGAGAGGCTGGGGTGAGGAGCTGTAGCTTCCTGCCCACACCAGCATGAAAGTGCCCGCTGTGTGAACTGCCATGCCAGCAGATCCTCCAGCCCCATCAGCAACTGTAGCCCCAGCCGACATCTCTACTGTAATTTAATGAGAGACCCCCATGAGGTTTACAGCTTCCCAGTTGTTAAAGAATCCAGCTGGCAATGCAGGAGACGCAGGAGGCGTGGGTTCGATCCCTGGGTAGGGATGATCTCCTGGAGAAGGAAATGGCAACCCACTCCAGTATTCTTGCCTGGGAAAGCCCATGGACAGAGGAGCCTGGTGGACTGCAGTCCATGGGGTTGCAAAAGTCAGACATGACAGAACACACGCACGCCCATACTGGTTAATTTCCTGTGGCAATTTGACGGCCATGGGGCATCCAGATGAAACATGGTTTCTGGGTGTGTCTGTGTAGGCATTTCTGGATGAGATTAGCATTTGGATCTGTAGACTCGGTATGGGTGATTCCCGTCCCCAGTGTGGGTGGCCATCATCCAGTCCGCTGAGGGCCTGAATAGAACGAGTGTAGAGAAGGAGGAATTATTCCTCTTCTTCCTGCCTCGCTGCTTGAGCTGTAATATCTTATCTCAGATTCTCCTGTTCTCAAACTTGGATTTACACCATTGGCTCCCCTGACTCTCAGGCCTTTGAACTCAGACTGAATTACATCACCAGCTTTCCTAGACGCCAGGCTGTAGACAGATTATGGGGCTTCTTAGTATCCTTAGCATGTGAGCCAATTTCTCATAATAAAATTATACATATTAACATATATTTATGTATATATTGTATGTATACTTATATAGTTTATATATAATACACTAGTTTATATAATGTACATTATATAAACTATAATATATATACTATACCTTAATATAGTATGTAATATATAAATTATATAGTATATATATATACAATATATACTATATAATATATATACAATGTATATAAAATTATCCATTCTATTTCTCGGAAAGACCTTGACTAACACAGACCCCAAGCCAAATCCCCACAGTGAAATCACTCTTGAATTCCTGACTCAAAAAAACTCTGCAATAATAAATGTTTATTGTTGTTTTGAGCCAGTTTTTTTAGCTGCTTTTTTAAAAGATGGGAGTGCTCTGCAACTATAGGTAACTAATACAACTTCCGTCTCTAAAGGGCTGATCCTAGTGAAGGTCATTAACTAGCTATGATCTTGAGAAAGTTTTTAGAACACTCTCTAGTGTTCCCTTGATAAAAATAATGCAGGAAAATTTCTGAGCCATTCTTAAGGTAATTCAAGAACTATTACCACTGGATTTAGGGAGTGCTCTGTGTGTAGAGGAACTCCTGGCATAGATAGGCCAGTTCATGGAAAGCATGCATCATGGACATGGAAGTATTTAAGAAACATTTTAGTGGTGCCTCTTCTCTATCAGTTCATAAAAATCTTCTTGAAGACTCTGCTAGCAGTAGCCCGCAGAAGGCCACCAAGCATTTCTTAAGCTCCCAGCTCTGTGCCCGAGACACTCCAGAGGAAGAGGGGGAGGGGCTTTGCTCACACGGAGCGTTCTCAGAAAGTTCTTCCCACACACCCTACCGACCAGAGAAGCCCCCTGCCCAAGGCGTATCTCAAATGCCCCTGAAACCTTCCAAGGCCACTTCTCTGACCCCACCCTGCACATCACCCACAGCAGGAAAAACTCCTAAGCAGTGCAAATGTTCCTAAACAACTGGCTCTCTGAGGAGAAAGGTCTTGGTTCACAGACTTTTTGGATTTCTGTGGTTTTTTCTTTTTAATATAAATTTATTTATTTTAATTGGAAGCTAATTACTTTACAATATTGTATTGGTTTTGTCATACATCAACATGAATCCGCCACAGGTATACACGTGTTCCCCATCCTGAACCCCCCTCCCTCCTCCCTCCCTGTACCATCCCTCTGGGTCGTCCCAGTGCACCAGCCCCAAGCATCCAGTGTCATGCATCAAACCTGGACTGGCGATTCGTTTCATATATGATATTATACATGTTTCAATGCCATTCTCCCAAATCATCCCACCCTTGCCCTCTCCCACAGAGTCCAAAAGACTGTTCTATACATCTGTGTCNCCTCCTCCCTCCTCCCTCCTCCCTCCCTGTACCATCCCTCTGCACTGGGTCATCCCAGTGCACCAGCCCTGAGCATCCTGTATCCTGCTCGAACCTGGACTGGCGATTCGTTTCACATATGATATTATACATATTTCAATGCCATTCTCCCAAATCATCCCACCCTTGCCCTCTCCCACAGAGTCCAAAAGACTGTTCTATACATCTGTGTCTCTTTTGCTGTCTCACATACAGGGTTATCGTTACCATCTTTCTAAATTCCATATATATGCGTTTCTTGAGTGCCAATTAGCAAACACCGATGATCCAGTCACATTAACCAACCTCCCCTCTAATGCCCTCTGGTACTTTTTACTGGCTCACCCCAAGGCTTAAAAACTCTACCACTTATGTTTCAGTGTAGTTGAGTTTAATCTCTCTCCCTTATTGCAATAATCTTAAATAAAATCTTCCTTTCCTGTTTAACTGGTCCAATGAAATGCAGTTTGTCTAGTTCCTTAGTCGATATTTTAAGTTGTGGTGAATTACAAAAACAAAATGAAAAAAGCATTTTGAGGACTTACACATGTAGGGTAGAGGTGAGGAGGAATTCCAACCACTCTGTTAGTTAATTCTGAAACAGACATTTGGAAGATTTTTTATAATATCATAAATATAATTTGAGAATTAATAAAACAGCTTTCATTTTTTGAAAGAATTAAATTTCCTTTTTTGAAATGATTAAATTGAAAGGGAGCTGTAAATAAACTAAGTTGTTGCCATTCATCTCTTTTGATTTTACTGCCCAAAATATGATAAAATGGTTTAGTTAGATCCACTCTTTTTCTGGACACTGTCCCTTAGCGTCCCCCAACAGGCATATTCATCACTCTATCCCTACTGCATGGCAAACTAATCTCAATACATATTTGTTAAATTGAACTGTTACTTAGACTGAATCTTCTGAATTTGCATCTCACCATATTCTTTCCTAGTTGTCAATCTGTCAACATTGGAATAAAACAAATGTTTAACTTGTCATTCAACATATTTGATCATTTGGTTCTTTCTTGTGTGTCTGTAGTCAATAATTCATTACATAAAGTCTCTGGGATATGGTAGACACAGTGTCATCGCTGACCCTGGACCTCTTGCTATCCTGCCTCATCTATTGGTTTGGACCTTCTCGGACACTAATAACTGTCTAAGTTAAACTTCAATTTGCCACAGATTTTGTGCTTACTATTATTTTATCCTCATATATTTTATCTAAACTTATCAACAACAATGCCAGAATAAACTTCTAGGATCAGAAATTCACTTTAAAGATCTCCCCTGATCTACCCTCCCCTCCAACCCTCACCAATTAGCACAAATAATTATTCTATTGTAATTTGTAGATAAACCTACTTAACCTGTGTTTGTGTGTGTTAAGTCGCTTCAGTCCTGTCTGACTCTTTGCAACCCTATGGACTGTAACCCACCAGGCTCCTCTGTCCATGGGATTCTCCAGGCAAGAGCACTGGAGTGGGTTACCATGTCCTTCTCCAGAGGATCTTCCCTACCTAGGGATCAAACCTGCATCTCTTAACGTTTCCCGCATTGCCAGCCAGGTTTTTTATACCACTAGCGCTACCTAGGAAACCCTTCAATTCAGTTCAGATCAGTTCAGTCGCTCTGTCATGTCCGACTCTTTGTGACCCCATGGAATGCAGCACGCCAGGCCTCCCTGTCCATCACCAACTCCTGGAGTCCACCCAAACTTGTGTCCATTGAGTTGGTGATGCCGTTCAACCATCTCACCCTCTGCCGTCCCCTTCTCCTCCTGCCTTTGATCTTTCCTAGCATCACGGTCTTTTCAAATAAGTCAGCTCTTCACAGCAGGTGGCCAAAATATTGGAGTTTCAGCTTCAGCATCAGTCCTTCAAATGAACACTCAGAACTGATTTCCTTTAGGATGGACTGGTTTGATCTTGCAGTCCAAGGGACTCTCAAGAGTCTTCTTCAATACCACAGTTCAAAAGTATCAATTCTCTGGCACTCAGCTTTCTTTATGGTTAAATCTCACATCCATACATGACTACTGGAAAAACCATAGCCTTGATTAGATAGACCTTTTTTGCCCTATGGTAAAGCAAATGGCTTTAGAGTCAAAGTAAATTTGAGTTGGAATCTTGTTCTCCTTTACTAGCAATACGGATTTTGGGCAAGTAATTTTAACTAAATTTTATAGAAACTTGTAAACTGTTGAGAACAATAATATCTATATCATAATTTTGTCATGAGTTCTAAATGAGAAAATGCATGTGGTATACTTAGCACAGGGGCTTTCCAGGTGGTGCTAGTGGTAAACTACCCCCCTGCCAGTGCAGGAGATGCAAGAGAGGCAGGTTTGATGTGCGTGTCAGGAAGATCCCCTGGAGGAGGGCATGGCAACCCACTCCAGTATTCTTGCCTGGAGAATCCCATGGACAGAGGAGCCTGGGGGGGCTACAATCCAGAGAGTGACACAGAGTCAGACACCACTGAGCGACTTAGCATGCACGCACGCATCCTTAGCACAGTATTGAATTCAGAGATTCTCTTCAGTAAGTTGAACTGAATTATGATTATAATTATTATGTTATTGATTTTTTTGAAAAGAATTTTCATAGTTTAGTAACATAGTTTTTATTTCTAGTATTTTTTTTTTTTTTTTTGGTGCAGGTAATTATCATGGGACAAAATTTTGGCAACAGTTTCTAAATCCATTTCCAGGTTGCCTTTAAAGATAATGAAATCTTCCTTTCAAATTCATCCAAGCATCAAAATGAATATACTTTCAAAGTTTTTTTTTCCCTATTGTTTACTAACTAAATCTCCAAAGATTGAGTTGTTTACATTTTATAACAATAAATAAAAATCAGCCAAATCTCTTTAGTAATTTAAAGGTTCAATATGATTTGGAAACTCTTAGCATATTTTCTGAAGATTATAAAAATATTATCAGTTCAGTTCAGTTGCGCAGTCGTGTCCAACTCTTTGTGACCCCATGAATCACAGCACGCCAGGCCTCCCTGTCCATCACCAACTCCCGGAGT
>SJXQ01002272.1:0-27071 GCA_006408695.1 Aepyceros melampus
GAGTCAGCTCCTGGTCTTTTTTTTCAAGTACCTCTTGAAACTGCCCCCATTTCAGCACATGGTACCTGAATCAGGTGCCTGTCAAAAACATTAGTCACTATTTCTCTGCTCAGACCCCACATCTACTCTATTTAAAAATTCTGCTGGCTCTTTCTGCAAATATCTCAAGTCTGCTCATCTTCTAATCATTATCACTGTTTCAATCACTCAAACCAGGGATACCTTAATAAGCTCCTAACCGGTCTCCCTGCTCCCACTCTGCCCTCTAAACTCAAGGGCACGTTCGTTACCTTACTTCTCTTCTGAAGCCCCCAATAGCTTCCCATCTCTCTGAACAAAAGCCAATATCCTTTGAGGGCCCATGTGATCTGGCCCCTCTCTCTCCCTTTCTGGCTTCATTTCCACTTCCCCATCCACATCCTGCCTGCTTTGCCTTGAACGCAGCAGAAACGCTACCACCTCTGGTCCTATGAGTTGTAAACTCACTGCCTGACACACCCTTCCTCAAAACTGCACTGTGTGTTCCCGGCTTCCCTCAGGACTCAGAATCCTCAGGGCAGCTTTCCTCACTCACCTCCTAAAACTTGTCTTTATTACTCTCTATCCCTCTCCCTCCCAGTCTACTGTTCTTCAATTTAATAAGAACTTACCATTATATTTATTACAAAACGATTTGTCTCCCCAAACTAAAATATAAACCCCACCCAATGTTGTACTTCAAGCTCTAAATGGTATTTAGTGCACAGTAAGTGAGGAATAAATTTCTGGTGAATGAATGAATTCTTCCATGAGTGCATCCATTAAATCCTATTCTAAACTGGCTACACAGTATGGAATGTTATGTATGGAACACAGTATGGAACAGCAGTATAATATATTTAACCAATAATATATTTAATATATTATTTTATAATATATATATTTGATAGCAGTTAGGCTGTTTCCTAAATTATGCAATTACAATGTGGCAGTGAACTCCCCTGTACATAAGTCTTCATGCCCTTTCAGAAGATATCTAAGGAACTCCTAGATACCTGGGAGTACCTGGGACTGCTAGATACTATACATGGTTCAGATGGTAAAGAAACCACCTGCAGTGCAGGAGACTCAGTTTCAATCCCTAGTTCATGGAAGATCCTCTTAAGAAGGGAATGACTACCCACTCCAGTATTCCTGCCTGGAGAATTCCATGGACAGAGGAGCCTGGTGGACTTTAGTTCATGAGATCGCAAAGAGTCGACCGCAACTGAGCGACTAACACTTTCACTTCACTTCATATGGCAAATTAATGTCATTAAGTAATGTTATTTTATTACCTAAATATTCCAAAGGGTACCTACAAATCAAGAGTAGTAATAAAAGGATGATACAAATTAAGGTACCCTAAATTTGCTACAGAGCGCATCAGAGGATGAGATGGCTGGATGGTATCACCATGCAATGAACGTGAACTTGGGCAAACTCCAGGAGATGGTGGAGGACAGGGAAGCCTGGCGGCTGAAGGCCATGCAGTCACAAAGAGTCGGACACCACTGGGGCACTGAGCAACAACAACAAATTTGGTACAATGTCTCACAATCTATAATTATCATGTCTTCTTCCTCTAAGGAAATTTTCATAATCTTTAAGAGAAGAAAGGAGGCGAAGTTCCAAAGCAAGTTAACCCTCAACTACTTAAGACTGCTCCTCTGGCTCTTCAACTACTCAAACAGTCTGAGAAGTGGGGACCTCTTGCTCCACATCTTCTCCAACCACTAATAACCTGGGGGTGGGGGAGTCAGACCTCATGCTTCAGAAAGGACATTCTAAAATTCCGTACCTCATCTCGTCTTCCACCATTAAAAGAAGAGCTAAAGAGTTTGCTGCTGCCGCCGCCCCTTTGAGGAGGCATCTTATTAAAAGTTTTGCTTTTCTGTGAATTGGAGCGACGGGACTGGTTGATAAAATTTTCATTTTTGGGGTAGGAAGGTTCACGTTTGCGATTGTAACGCTTGGATCCGCTTGAGTTCTTTCCATCTGAAAGCAATAAATGTGAAAAAATTAGTTAAGAAATGATACACATACTTGGCCAATTACCCTCCATCTCCCAACGAAACTGTGTTTAAACAAGGGTAAATGGGCCCTTCCATGACCTTCAAGAAATCTGGGTTGGCCCAGACCATTAGTGCTTTGGCCAAGACATTACACAGTAAGGTGGATTTCCTTTTTTATTTTAATGAAGCCTAAAGGGTCCCTCTCTTAGAAGGGACACACTACAGATCAAACCGCGCAGACTCAGTTCACAATGTCTTTCTTTATAACAGAGCTTAACCACTGCTCTTGCAAAAGTCCATTCAGACACAGTGATAGAAAAGGAACAGGAAAAAGTCTGTATCAGGAAAAAGTACTTTATCCGGAGGCAGGAAAAAAAACATTCTTCTTACATTACTGCAGCACAGCTAGATCCTATACTGCAATGGTGTGGTCTAGTTTCCAGCACATATATATTCAAGAGGCACAAAAACAAAACAATAATTACTAATGTTTTAGAGGTCAAACTGAGAGGCTACTAAATTCACAAACGAAGGACTCTTAACAGTATATCAGCCTAAGTTATATCCTTTTAAAAAATGCTTCCTGCTTTTTTTTCTCCAGTTACCAGATCATATGTTCAATTTTGGAATTCAGAAAGAAAAAATTTGCCAGTGCCCATAGAATACCAAACTATAGTGTTTAATTTCCTTTTAGTCTCCATTTTATACACTCATCACACATTTCCACAAAATGATAAGCATGTAAGATACAGTGTCTTCTACTTATTAATCCAGGAGCTATTTCCTGCAGCCCTAGGCTTCAAAAGCAAGATTAATGGCCACACTGTACCTACTGTATGCTTACGTACATGCATACATACAAAACATAACCATTTGCTTTGTAGCTTTTGACTGTAGCCCGCCAGGCTCCTCTGTCCATGGAATTTTCCAGACAAGAATACTGGAGTAGGTTGCCATTTCCTTCTCCAAGGGACCTGACCCAGGGATTGAACCCACGACTCTGGCATCCCCTGCAGGGCAGGTGGATTCTTTTACCACGATGCCATCAACAGTACTGGGAGCCTCTTCACACACAGACCTGTGTGCGTGATTATGTCAACGTCTCAAAGTAGAATCAGCAGATCAGGTATGATCATAAAGCCTTTTACAAAATCCTCAAGTTGCTTTCTAGAATCACCATACCAGTTTATTTATATCCTAACAACACTACAAAAGAGAATATCTTACTACACTCTTTACAATACTGAGTTGGATAAACTTTGCTAAATAGCAAGGTCAAAATAATTTGTTTTAAACATGAATTTCTGAAGACTAGCAGCAAACATTTTTTCTATTAACCGTTTGTATTTTGTGTAAAGACTTTGTTTGTATTTTTTGCCCCATTTTTTTCTACTGGGGAGCTGAACTACATAGATTATTTCATCTCAAATTGAACAAAGAACCTTGACCAGACACAGTTAACATGTGCCAAAGTTAACCAGCTTAAAGAGGGGCAAAATAAAACCTGAGAACCACATCAAGTAAGAAAAGGTGGATAGAGGTAGAAGGAACCCAGATTAGTCTTTGGACAAAAAAAAAAAAAAATGCAAGGTCAAAATAATTTGTTTTAAACATGAATTTCTGAAGACTAGCAGCAAACATTTTTTCTATTAACCGTTTGTATTTTGTGTAAAGACTTTGTTTGTATTTTTTGCCCCATTTTTTTCTACTGGGGAGCTGAACTACATAGATTATTTCATCTCAAATTGAACAAAGAACCTTGACCAGACACAGTTAACATGTGCCAAAGTTAACCAGCTTAAAGAGGGGCAAAATAAAACCTGAGAACCACATCAAGTAAGAAAAGGTGGATAGAGGTAGAAGGAACCCAGATTAGTCTTTGGACAAAAAAAAAAAAAAAAGGCTAATTTTTTCTTGTCCCTTCAATACGCACTCCAGTTTGCCTTATTTCAACATAGAGATCTGACCAAATCAATTCTGTACACTAATTCAATGGCTTTAAAAGCAAAAGTAGGCCTTCTAGTTCAAGATGGCAGAGCAGAAGAACGTGCATTCCTCTTCTCCGGCAAGAGCACCAAAACGGCAAATTAGCTGTTGAACAACCATCAACAGGGGGACACTAGAACCCACCAAAAAAAGATACCCCACGTCCAAAGACAAAGAAGAAGCCACAGTGAGATGGTAGGAGGGGCACAATCACGATAAACTCAAATCCTATACCTACCTATGGGTGGGTGACCCACAGACTGGAGAACAGTTAATACCAAAGAAGTTCTCGTAGTGCTGTGAAGATTCTGAACCCCAAGTCAGGCTTCCCAATCTGGGGATCCGGCAAAGGGAATGGGAATCCCCAGGAAATCTGACCTTGCAGGCCAGTGGCATTTGATTATAGGACTCCCACATGATTGTGGGAAACAGACTCCAGTCTCAGAGGGCAGAAACAAAATTTTGCACTGACCAAGACTCAGAGGAGAGCAGCAGTGACCCCACAGGAGACTGAACCAGAACTACCTGCTAGTGTTGGAGGGCCTCCTGTGGAGCATGGTGGGCAGGGGCTCACCACAGGGACGGGGGCACTGGAAGGTCCCCCCTGGCATAAACCTTCTTGGAGTTTGCCATTAACCCGTAGAGCCTGTTGACCACAGAGCTGAGTCGCCTCAGGCCAAACAACTACCTGGGAAGGAGTGCAACCCCACCAATCAACAGATAACTGAATTAAAGCTTTACTGAGCAAGGCCCTACTCACCAGAGCAAGACCCAGTTTTTCCTATCACCAGTCCCTTCCCCATCAGGAAGCTTACACAAGCCTCTTAGCCTCATCCATCAGAGGGCAGACAGAAGAAGCAAGAAGCACCATCTCACAGGAGCTAAAACAAAAACTATATTACATAAAGTTAATTATGATGAAAAAGCAGAAAGTTATGTCCCAGAAGAAGGGACAAGATAAAACTCCAGAAAAACAACTAAATGAAGTGGAGATAGGCAACCTTCTAGAAAAAGAATTCAGAATAATGAGAGTGAAGATAATCCAGGATCTTGAGAAAAGAATAGAGGCAAAGATTAAGATGCGAGAAATGTTTACCAAAGACCCAGAAGAACTAAAGATCAAAGAGATGAATAATACACTACAAAGAATCAACAGCAGAATAACTGAGGCAGAAGAATGGATAAATGCCCTGGAGAATAAAATGGTGGAAATCACTGCCACAGAACAGAATATAGAAAAAAGAATGAAAAGAAAAGAAGACAGCCTAAGAGACCTCTGGGACAACATTAAACGCACCAACATTCACATTATAGGGGTCCCAGAAAGAGAAGAGAGGGCGAAAGGATCTGAGAAAATATCTGAAGAGATAAGAGCTGAAAACTTTCCGAACATGGGAAAGGAAATAGTCAACCAAGTGCAGGAAGTACAGAGAGTCCCATGCAGTATAAACCCAAGGAGGAACACATGGAGACACAAAGAAATCAAACTGACAAGAATTAAAAGATAGAGATAAAATACTAAAAGCAACAAGGGAAAAACTACAAATAACATCAACTCCGATCAGGCTGTCAGCTGATTTCCAACAGAAACTCTACAAACCAGAAGAGAATGGTGAGACACATTTAAAGTGATGAAAGGGAAGAACCTACAACCAAGACGACTCCACCCCGCAAGACTCTCCTTCAGATTTGATGGAGAAATCAAAAGCTTTCCAGACAAGCAAAAGTTAAGAGAAGTCAGCACCACCAAACCAGTTTTACAACAGATGCTAAAGGAACTTCTCTAGGCAGGAAACACAAAAGAAGGAAAAGACCTACAGAAAATAAACCCCAAACAATTAAGAAAATGGTAATAGGATCATCCATATATATAATATAAATATAAATACCTTAAATGTAAATGGACTAAATGCACCAACCAAAAGACACAGGCCGGCTGGGTGGATATGTGCATGTATGCACTTCCACTTACCAGAGCACTCTGCCTGACCCCCTCCAAGCTGTAGGTAATTATATTGTTAAGTTAATCATGTTCTCATTATGGCTTGCAACTGTAATTATCTCTGACTTTTTCTCTGGCTATTGATTGTGAAAACTGACTCAGAATTATCTTGAAAACTTTTGAAAAATACAAAGACTCAGGTATCGCTTTTTTTCTCCAGAGCTCCAGATATGTTTCTAATGAGCATCATGTTCAAACTGACTACATAATGATGTTTTACTCTTATCTAATTTGTTTCATTTTTCTATTTCATATTCAGTGCTCCCATTTCATTTAGTTTATGTTCTCCAATTTCTCTCTTTTTTTGATGTTTTTTCTCAAGCCTTTATCAAGTGTAGTAGAAAGGCTTTTGTATATACATATATAAATATGAATAATATGTATACTTTAGAAAACTTACCAATTTTTGCCTAACTAAAAAAGTTATGACATTGACTCCACTTTGACTTAGTATGAATAGAATGCTAGATTACTAATTAAAAAATAGATATGCAACAAAGCTTTACTATATAGCATAGGGAACTATAGTCAATATCTTGTAATAACCCATGTGGAAAATAATTTTAAAAAATAACATGTGTGTTTGTGTAACTGAACCACCTGCTGTGCACCTGAAACATTCTAAGTCATCTATATTTCAATAAATTTTTTCTTTTAATTTAACAGAAACAGAGAAAACAGAAGTTGGAGGGACAATTAATGAAATCCACTAGGTTACCCTCAAACTTTAAGGAGGTGGTTTCAACGTCAAGAAGACTCCCGCATGAGCCTCAGAAACTACAAATCCTCGCCCCCCATAGTTTAATCCTGTTTATGTTAAAATGTACAATTAATAGAAACATGTCTGCAAAGACAAAATAGCAGGCTGTTGATGACAGTAACCTTTGGGAAACAAAAATATTCACTTTGGCCTGATACGATGGTTCTCAATACTGACAGTTGGCAGGAATCACAGAGATTAGCTTTTAAGGGATTCTTGTGCTGAGGCCTCACCCTCTAAGATTCTGACTTAAAAAAAGTCTTACTGTTCTGTGTACTAATAATTTGGATAATTTAGTAACTATAAGTACCTAGAAGAAATTATTTCTAACAAGATGACCAGCTTCTTTACAGCATAGTAAATAAATCCAAAGGGAAGCATATCCTCAGACAAAAAGAAATGGTAGCTGATAAACCACAGTCCAAATTTTGAAAGCAACCACCTCACACTCAGTTTGCCAGCAACACAGAAAATAAATGAGAGGCACGCCATCCTCTTCAAACCTGACCAAACAGTCCTGTGAGATGGCAGCACTATAAACAGAGAACAGATGGTCCAAGAAACACTGCCAGGCCTAGAGTTCATTCCTGTCTGTCACCTTTTAATCCCAGTCAGGGAAAGTGATCAGAGTTTAATCTTAAATTAGAATTTAAGAACTAGACTTTTACCTACTATTGCAGCTAGCAACAGTTAGTGTCAAACATGGCCATCGGTAGTAACAACTACAAAGTGAGGCTTCAAATCTCATACAAATTTTGCCTTGCTCTCAACCCATGGAATTAGTTCATTTAGTAACATTAGTAACAAAATTAGTAACATTTCAAATAAACAGAGAATTCACAGGGATACAGAACTCCAGCTAATTTACCATGAAAATAAGTGAGGTTTTATGAAGAGGACAGGCATATACAGAAAACATGTTCCCCAAACCTTACTATCCAAGACTATTTCAGATGACCTGGCATTTGACCCTGTTGTTTCCAAAACTTAACAGATTTAGAGTGTGCAGATTTAGGTAAAGTCAGGTTCTACACTGTAAGGGCTCAAGAAAGCAAGCTGGCACTCTGAAGAACGGCTGTTTTCATTTCTCCACTTGTTACCACACTGGCAAGGAAAGTTTCATAACGCTTACAGAACTCCTCTCTGACAGTAAAAACTCCTGCTGCTGCTAAGTCATTTCAGTCGTGTCCGACTTAGTGTGACCCCATAGACGGCAGCCCACTAGGCTCCCCCGTCCCTGGGATTCTCCAGGCAAGAACACTGGAGTGGGTTGCCATTTCCTTCTCCAATGCATGAAAGTGAAAAGGGAAAGTGAAGTCCCTCAGTCGTGTCAGACTTTGCGACCCCACGGACTGTAGCCCACCAGGCTCCTCCATCCATGGGATTTTCCAGGCAAGAGTACTGGAGTGGGGTGTCACTGCCTTCTCCTACAGTGAAAACTGCTCACTCCTAAAACATTTCAACAACTGACCACATGAAGATTCATGATTTTAGTTGCTAAAACCAACTCTTTCATCTTATATTTACCTACAGGTATGAAGTCAGATGGACAGGGAAGCCTGGCGTGCTGCAGTCCATGGGGTCACAAAGTCAGACACTACTGAGTGACTGAACAACAACAATGAAGTCAGACATCTCAAGTGAGAGGCTGGCTCTTATCTCTAGACCCAGGCAACAGGCAGCCAAAGATTGAAACAACAGTCAGGCCTGGGCCCCAGAGATAAAACTCAAGAGTGTTGTTTTTGAGGTGTCCTATAGGCAACTTGCCAGAATCTACATGTGAATAACCTGGGAGTTGAACTTGGCCTCCCTTCCCTGATAGGAGATAGCAGTGAGGTGATCTGCTTTAGATTTTGGAAAACAGTCAAACTAAAGCTCCTAGGACAACATATTCTCTGTTGAAAGTTTTAGATTTCAAAGCGGTTGTTCTCAGTCCTGGCTGCATAAGAGAAATCACTTGCTGAAACTTTTAAAACTATGGATGTCAGGGCCCAACCTAGACGTAAGAATCAGAAAGAATTGCTACAGAACATTCCCACACATAATTACTTAAAAAAAAAAAAAGGTCCTTAGGAGATTCTAATGCATACCCAGAGCTGAGAACTGCCAAAAACTACTGTCGAGACACATTCCAAACCGGACCGTTAGTTAAACGGCTCAAATTCAGCACTCGGGATCCCAGAGTCAACAAGAGACTTGAAAACTTAATCGGTGTGTCTCAGTTGCTCCACATTTCCCTCCGAGAAAGGTCTCTTCAGGTAAAAGGAAGCATATCTCAGTCTCTTTCCCATTACCAAATCACAGCCCATAAATTTTTCAGTGAAAAAAATTGGCTTTATCAACATTTCTAGTTGTAACAGGTGGCACAACCTAGAGGTCAGAATACCAGCCAGAAGTTTCTGCTGCTGATTCATACTGTAGCCACAAGCAGATTGCTTATCCATCATCCAGAGTGGTTGACAAGCACCTCCAGAGGGGCAGCATATGGTTTACTACAGAATCCACTGATAACAAACTGACTCCAGCTGAAATTAGTCATTCTGAATGAAAGGAAGGGGGCGGGGCAGATATCAGGAATATGCATATGCCAGTAAGTTACATGCCTGCTAAGTGTATTCAGGAATATTGCCTGGGATTTCCTAGGCACTTACTTGGACAAGCACTCTAACTAAGCCCCGGTTTTCTTATCAGTTAAAACAGGGTGAATCCTCTCTCCTCCCTCTTCTTTGGGTGTAAAGATTAAGAGAAAACTTCTGTAAAATGCCTACCATGGTAGCTGGCACACAGTTGCTACTGTCATTTGAAAGTCTTCCTTTTTTTTTTTTTTGGAAAGCCTACTGTTACAGCTTGCAAACTCTTGTAACTTCCCTAAATGGTATTTATTGAAGGTTTCACGTCACCTCAATTTCAAATCCATCTAAACCTCCATGTCCATTTACAGCTCAAAGGCTTTCTTCAAGGTAGATTACCACCAGCCACCCGGCTTCTGGTACCAGAATAAGCGGAAGAGGGTCAGGACAGTGCTTCATATCGCCAACCTCAAAATAACTGCTTCATAATACCTGACCTTCCTTTAACCTCCATGGCAGTACCATCCCCCACGCAGGAGGATAGAGCAAGAACCTGGTTCCGGGCCAGGGTCCATTGTTTGCCCATAAAGAGCCAGGTCTCTCTCTTGCCTCTTTTTGCTTTCTTTGCTCTTTCTAAACAACCTTCCCCAAGCTCTAACCCACCTCTCTCCTCTGGGCTACATTCCTGGGATATTCACTATTGAACGTTCATAGAACTACATTCTTAACCCTACTGGGACAAATCCGTAGGAAGAGAGCCAAGAAAAGAAGTATTATGTGACTGTTTGAAGCAATTAATCAAAGCAAAGAAATTGGTATGCCAATCTGGCCAGAAAGATCAAGTAAATCCTGGTAGCCAAATTGACTTATTTCCTGTGTGCATGAAGGACAAACTTAAGCCAATCGCAGGAACAAAACCTCAAGTATATTAATCATGTAACTAGGGAGCAAATAACCATTTATGACAGGCATGGTTTAGAGACTAGAAACCAAAGTTTTTTTTTTTTCTCATGGCAAGCAAGGAAAGGGAAGCAGAAAAGGGAATTAAATAGTTAAAAACTGAAAAACTTGCTCTTGTTACTTTAGTGACAGAAAGACAAGTTATGTCTTTTCACCTTACTTTTCCTTTTCTTCCTTCAGCTTAGTACTCTTAAACTCAAGAGGTCCTTTCAACAATTTCCAGCTGAATAAAGTACATCAAGTGTTGAATCAGCTTTTGAAATCCTTTTATGGAATTATGCTGAATTTGAATCTAGTGTTGTTAGAGTGGCCACCTAGAAGTCACTGAGTAAGAGGCTCTGAGTGATATCTGCTGTGGTAGCACTGGTCTTCGCTGCAATGTTCTTAAGGCAGAATATGTATGAAGAGTTCTATTTAGCTACAGACCTATCCTTCCTTTTTGCTAAGGGAATATATTAATAAATAACAGTAGTCAGAAAAGTAGGCAATAGCAATGGCAAACATTCAAGCTCTCTCACAAACACACTAAACAAAAACTAATGCTACAGGGGGACACCTGTGTATTGCATAAAACCCAGCAAAGAACTCCTTGAACTGAGTTTCTACTTCCTTCCTCAGAAGCTTTCAATTAATAAACTGAATAATGTTTTTAAGAGTATTTTATAGAGTATTTTTTTGAGGGGAGGGGCGGTTTTTTTATTTTTGGCTGTGCCACATGACATGCAGGATCTTAGTTCCCAGACCAGGGATCAAATCCGTGCCCCTGCAATTGAAGCAGTGTCTTAACCACTGGACAGTCAGGGAAGTCTCTTTATGTATTTGTTAAAAAAAAATTCACTGTAGTCAGAATGAACCCAACAACTTATATTTACTCTGTACAAGTCTGACAAATACCTGCTTTGGTCAAACCGCAACAGAATTGTTATTATCCTATTGGTTAACAACAGTTGGACTAGTCAACACAGTCACAAAGTCAGAGATCACATGAGGGAAATGCCTTACATGCCTCAGTTTTTTGTTGCTATTTTGTCTGAAAGTGAAGTCGCTCAGTCCTGTCTGCCTCTTTGCGACCCCATGGACTGTAGCCTACCAGGCTCCTCTGTTCATGGGATTTTCCAGGCAAGGGTACTGGAGGGGGTTGCCATTTCCTTCTCCAATTTACTTTGTCTAGGTTTTGGCAAACTTTCACCAGCCACCTCACTGAACAACTTCAGGCATTTATTGAACTGAACAACTTCAGGCATTTATTGCAACTGACTCATGACCGTATGTTAGTGGCTTAAACAGGAGCCCCTCGAAAAATTAGTTGAGAATTCAAACAGCTATAGAACCAGAATCTTTAACATCTAGGAACAGAATGCAAAAGTAATTTATCAACTACACTGAAAAATAGGCAGACCACTCACTCTAAACCAGCTCCACATGGGCCAAGAGGACTGGCAAATCTCTAGATCTTGGGGGATCTGTGATAAACCTACACATGTGCAAAATTCCAAATGTAGTCTCCATAATACTGTCTGACGTGGCCCGAGAGTCTACACTAATCTCTGCTTAAGATATTAAAAGCATTCATTTCTTATCCAGACAACTGGTTTCTACCTGAGTTCCAAAAGCAAGCTCTAGAAACCCTCAACATACCAAGTAAATAAGTTTGCTCTACCGAGTGGATTAACTCTGAACCAAAGTCAGCATTACGGCTGTTTATGTGGTTTCTAAGTTAGGTCTGCAGTTTTCTTAATCTTTTTACACTTTAAACAACTGAGTTCCACATTTCATGGCTCCAAATGTTCCGCTCTCTGCCACACATCCCCCTATTCCCACGGAAAACATTTTCCTATTACTGCTAATATAATCAGAAATACAAAAAAGCAGAGACAAGTGTCTCTGCCTTTGAAGTAAGGCAGAGAATATTCAACTCCAGACTCTGCCAACTCCTGGCCTCTCACCTTTTCCCTTCTTTAGATGTGAACAATTCCACCCTGATGGACAGGTTAGTGACTGGAGTACTGGAAAAAAAAACAAGTAAAAGCCTAGTCCAGCACTTGGCACATGGTAAGCCCTCAATAAACGGTAGCTGTAACGATGATGATGGTCGAAATTCAATATTGAGAGACATGGTTACAGAAATGACAAAATATTTCCCCTAAAAGGACACAAATCTAGCCTAACAGGTTGTGTCCATGCACATTGGGTGTATACCAGGCGTCAGGTACTCTCCTGAGCCATCAGTCAGTTCATTTGCTTGCTAATTTATTTTCTCACCATCTCCAACTTACAGGTAAGAAAACTGAGACATTCACTCGGGGTCTAAACCTAGAAACACTGAATCCAGAGCCTGTGCTCTTAACTCCTACTCCACACTAAACAAAGCCATTCCAAGATGAGTCCTCTTCGTCTGAGCGGAATCTGGGGTCAAGTTATTCAACATGAAAATTTGAGTTTACAAATATTTAGGCCAGCCTCCTCTGTTTATATTTGAATACTATCCGATGCTAACTCAACATTAAAGGGTAGATCAACTTGGTGGTTTTAGGAGTTGTCAGACAAACCGGTCTCCGGGCCTGGCTGTACAGACTAGCTGGGTAACCTGACCTTTTCTGAACCTCAGTTCACTCATACTCAAAATGGGAACAGAAACAGCAACTACTTTCCCGAGGTGTTTCCAACTTTAATGCAAGGATTTATGCAAACCAGGCAGTTCTCATTAATGTTAACTGGAAGTAATGGAAGCCATGGAAAAGAGACCAGAATAGTAGAAAGCGGAGCCTGTCCCTGGGTGACCCAGCAGACATTCGAGGAAAGATTCCGAAACCCCACCCCAGCATCAGGGGCGGTCGCCCCCCGCCCACCCCCTTGGGAACCCGCCCTTACCGCTCTTGGGTTTAGACTCGCCGGCCGGCCCCGCCGAGGCGGAGCGAGGCGGCTGTTGCCCTTTGCTGCTGCCCGAAGAGGCGGAGGAGCTGCTGGAGCCGCTGTTCTTGTCCATGTCGGAAGCGGTGGCGGCGGCGCTGGGAGAGCTCTGCGGCATCAACAGGGGCCTTGGCGGCGGCGGCGGTCGGAGCGGAGCGGGCGCGGCGGGGACCCAGGCTCATGGCGTTCGGGGCCGGCGGGGGTCGGCGGCGGCAGCGGTTCTCGGTCTTCATGGCGACATTTTTCCCTGTTTCCTTTCTCGGCTTCTCAAACTGGAAGGAGAAGCGGCTGGAGGGGCTGTTGGGCCCAACGGCGGCGGTGACCAAGAAGGCGGAGGAGGCCGGGGCTCGGAGGTCCGGGCCGGGCCTGGCGGGGCGGAGGCTGCGGGGGAAGGGGAGGCGAGGAGGGAGGGTGCGCGAGCCCCGCCGGCCGGCCGGACACGCTCTCCCGCCGCGGGGCAGCGGAGAGGGCTGGCTGTCTTGGTGCCGGGGACAGATGTCTCCGACACAGCTACCGACACTCGCCTCTGGGCCGAGGCCGAGCTGCTCCGGGAATGCGACGAGTCGCCAAACAGCATCTCGAAGAACCCGGATGGACTATATATATAGTGGAGGTGTGAGAGTGGGGCATGCTGGGAGATGTAGTTTTCTGTCTACATCCGGGTCCGGTGATTCTTTTTTTTTTTTTCTTCCTCCTCTCAATGTGTGAGAAAGCTTACAGAGTGGTTGGACTTGCAGTCCAGGTTTTAGTCTTATTACACTAATGCACGTAATAATAATATAAATTACTAATCAGTTCAGTTCAGTCGCTCAGTCGTGTCCGACTCTTTGCGACCTCATAGGCTGTAGCACGCCAGGCTTTCCTGTGCCATCCAACCATCTCACCCTCTGTCGTCCCCTTCTCCTCCTGCCTTCAGTCTTTCCCAACATCAGGGTCTTTTCTAATGAGTCAGTTCTTTGCATCAGGTGGCCAAAGTATTGGAGCTTCAGCTTCAGCATCAGTCCTTATAATAAAGCATCCAAACATCAGACTACCTGTGGAATTCCTTTACTGATTCATTATTTTATAGTCCTTATTCTAATATTAATATCAATTTATTTATGGCTGTTATTCAATCTCCTAATAATAATGATAATAGTGACAATAATGACAATACTTTACATTTAATATCACTTCCTCATACAATTACTTCATTTTATTGTCACTTATTAATATAAATCATTGTTAATACTTCATTTCGTTGTTAATAATAATAGTTATCCAACTCTTTGGGACCCCATGGACTGTAGCCTACCAGGCTCCTCTGTCCATGGGATTTTCCAGGCAAGGGTACTGGAGTGGGTTGCCATTTCCTTCTCTGGGGATCTTCCTAACCCAGGGATTGAAACCGGGTCTCCCTCATTGCAGGCAGACACTTTACCATCTGAGCCACCAGAGAAGCCCTAATAGTTATCACTGAGTGCTTATTATTAGCAGACACTGCTCTGTGCAGTTTATATGAAGTATCACATCTTTCCTCACAGTAACTCAAAGACAAGGAAATAGGATCACACAGCTCATAAATGATGTTCTCAACTCGTGTAAGATAAGCAATTCTCCCTTTTACAGATAAGGACATTGAGACTTAGAAAATTATATATGTAGTTTAGAAATCATATGACTCCCACCCATACTTTGAAACGTTATGATTCCTTCCAACCATAGCAGTTTGAGATTCAAAGGATCACAGGAAAACACTGAAAAAGATAAATAATTCTTATAACAGTAAATAAGGTTAACCTTAGCTAGGTAGAAACCTATTATATGCCAGGCACTGTGCTGAGAACAAAGAATTCCAAAATACATTAATGGGAGAATGTGATAAGGACTATAATAAAGTTAACACAAAATGCTGTCCAGAGGAGAGGACTGAAGGAGAGAAGTATAAAAAGTTAGGAGGAGTAATGGAGGGCTTCCCCAGAGGTGATGTTAGTTGACCTGAGCATAGAAACATGAGTGGAATTTCAGCAGTCATACATTAACAAATTAATAAACAGACAAAATCCTAGACATCTCCTAATTAGGCCCTTTGGGGTTTCTTTTTAATCATCATATGTTATACAAAACATTAAGTATATAGAAGTCAATTTCTTGAACTTAACAGTTTTAGCTGGGATAAAAGAAATTAGATACTAATCTCATATTTTTTAACATTTCTTAAATGCCCTCCACCAATCCTTCTCTTTCTTTTCCAGTTTTTTCTCCCACAAATCATACTGAAATGAGAGAATGGCTATATAATACATCAAATTAAGTCTAGAAAATCCTAAAAGTCCATTTTTATGTATGACTAGATTTGGAAGATACACTAAGATTCCTGGGTGATTTTTTATCTCCTTTAACAAAGGTGTGGGAACTCTGATGACCTAGGTAAATCACTTCTTCTATCACTCTTAAAAGTGAGAAAAAGAGAAAGCCCCATGCAGTTCTTCCCAAATAAAGCGGTAGGTGTCCATCTGTTAGGCTACATTAAGCCAAGGAAAGATTTTCCACTTTCAAAGTAGTTTCTTAGGGGCCTTGGCACTTTTTCCTTGTGAGAAAGTTTCTCATTCTCCTATGTTCTCATTTACAGGAAACATATATTTACAGAGAAGTAAAGCAAAAACACACAGAAATCCAAATAAAACTCACCACCTCCATCCTTTTTTCCGCAAGATGGTCTACGTTACCCTTTCCATAGAAAATAATGGGAAAGCCTGAGGTTAAAGTAAAGCACTCATTCTGTGCCAGCTGGAGCTAGAAATGTAGCTTTGTAATAGTAGGAGATAGGCTGAATGGTGCTTGGTTGTGACTTACTAAATAGATGGATACCAGAAGGACTATCCTGGTGGTCCAGTGGTTAAGAATCTAGCTTTCAATGCAGCTGGCACAGATTGGATCCCCAGTTCAGGAACTAAGATCCTGCGTGCTGCAGGGCGTAGCCAAAAAATAAATAAATGAAAGTAAAGTAAATACATACCGGAGCTTTCCTTCCCATTTATGAACTTCCTAGGTTCATAAGATGGAAAGACCAGAGAACTGTTTTTCCTATGTCTATCATTCAGAGTAATCTAGCATAAATTTCTCAAGATTATTCTGCACATCCCTTTCATACAAATCACCAAAGAATTTCGATCAAAAAGATTCCTAGAATCCATTCTCAGTATCATTTACTGATTGAAAAGCTCCTTTTGCCCTCTTCCGCACCGGAAAAAGGGAGCTACTTGATATCTCCGGAGTTGGTACTACCGATTAGAGATTTCCTGATGGCTCAGATGGTAAAGAATCCGCCTGTAATACAGGAGACGCCAGAGACGCGGATTCGATCCGGACATGTAAGAGATGGGGGGGTTGATCCCTGGCTTGGGAAGATCCCCTGGAGAAGGGAATGGTACCCACTCCAGTATTCTCGCCCAGAGAATTCCATAGACAGAGGAGCCCGGACTACAGTCCGTGGGATCGCAGAGTCGAACACGATTGAGCGACGCTAACAGGCACTACAGATTGGCAGGATTCAGAGACCTGGCATCTGGAATGACTGGGGGCTCTCCCTAAGGTCCGTTGATTCCTTGTGAATTCTATATTTAATTTGAAGACGGAGAAGGGATTTCGCGTACTCAAAGACGAAACAGCCTCAGGATCCCAGAGATCCTGCAGAGCTACTTAACATCAAGTTTCAAGACGCGTTCAGCTAAGAACGTCTCCGGTCGGCCGCCGTCAGCCATCTAGTGACGCAACGCTACGTCCCGTCTGACAGCGGTCACCCGACTGTCAAGATGGCAGCCCCCAGGAGCTGGGCTCTATGGAGCGTCTGCGGCCATGGGTGGTCGCGGGCAGTGTCGGGCTACAGGCTCCCCGGGCTTCGTAGCTCCTCGCCCAGGGGCCCCCTGGGTGCACGGCTCTTGTCCCAAGAGAAGGAGGCGACCGAAACGCACTTTGGATTTGAGGCTGTGTCGGAGGAGGAGAAGGGGGGCAAAGGTGAAAGGAGTGAGAGGGTGAATGGGGAGGATCTGACCGTCTGGTTTCTTCTGCCCAAACCAAGGGTTGGTTTACCGTCCTGTGAGCTCCGCTGAGGGGCTTCCCAGGTGGCGCTAGTGGTAAAGAATCCACTGGGTCGGGAAGATCCCCTGGAGGAGGTCAGGGCAACCCACTCCAGTATTATTGGGCAGAGGAGCCTGGCAGGCGGACACGACTGCTTCAAGCCACTTAGCACGCACGCACGCGCCTCTGATGCATTAACTTGTGCAGTCCTGACCTCCAAGGAGTACCCTTAGTCTGTCTCCGCCAAACTTAGAGCCTCGTCTTTTCAAGTAATTATCACAGAACCCCATCAATTGAGCATTTATGATGTGCAGACATTATTTACAATTCTCATTTCAACTTCCTGATGGTGAGTATTTTTATTCCATCTTACTCATGAGGAAATAGAGACTTAAAGGTTAAGCAAAACCTTGCCCAGTTTAACGGAGTAAGTGATGGGCACTACTATTCTAACCTAGTTCTGTCTGACTACTGAGCCCATATTGTTAATCTCTTGCTAAAGGGATAGGCCGTCTTTATACAAAGAAAGAAGGAGACTATTTTCTATTAATATGTGCCTCAGCTTCCAAATTTGCCAGGTAGGGAGACAGTCATTTCTTTCATAGAGTTCTTGTGAAGATTACATTACTTCATACACTAAGGAATTTTGAATAATGCCTGGCACTTCATAATTGCGCAATAAGTGTTAGATATTGTTCAGCACTTTCTTTGTTTTCACGATAAGACTTGGGAAAGGAAAAGACCTGTTTTAAAATTCCAGCTGTACCATTTGTAATGAGAAAGGTATTATGCTCACATTACAGATAGATAAGGTGAGTCTCTGAGAGGTTCCTTAACTTAGTCTGTAGTCACCCAGGAAATAAGAAAAAAAGCCTACAATTGAATTTTTTATCCTCTTACAGGCTAGTATATTGTATTACCTTTCACTTCAACCTTACTAAATACATAGCTCTACTATAATTCCTTGAATATCAAATTTAAATTAACACATTTCATTGTGAATCCCCAGAAAGTTAAGACTCATTCATAACTGTGTTCTCAGCATTTGATGCACATTAGGAGCTTGATAAGCTTCCCTGGTGGGTCAGAGGTTAAAGCGTCTGCTTCCAATGTGGGAGACCCGGGTTCGATCCCTGGGTCAGGAAGATCCCCTGGAGAAGGAAATGGCAATCCACTCCAGTATTCTTGCCTGGAGAATCCCATGGACGGAGAAGCCTAGTAGGTTACAGTCCACGGGGTCGCAAAGAGTCGGACACGACTGAGTGACTTCACTCACTCACCCACCAGGAGCTTAATAACTGGTTGTGGGGTGAAGTAAGTGGAGCCAGATAAAATGATAGTAAATTCCATAAGTTCATCTTCCCAAAGTTCCTGTGGCTGCAGTTCCAAAATGTCTGGGGTGGCAGTATCGACATCCCCATGGTCATGTGTCTCCTATGATTCCATTGACATTCTGTTTAAATTTCACCTCTAAGGTTATCCCTTTTCATTATTTTGTTGCACTTTCATTTTTGTAGTCCAGTTTCCTCTTTCAGTTATCTAGTTTGCAAAATGCTACAGAGATTCACAACTGAGATCAGAAGGCAACACAGCTACATGCTTTGCTTCTGCACGTGAATAAGGGATGTATAATGACCAACCCTCTACAACTGTGAGAGAAGTGACATAATTGGTTTCTGATCGTGATGCATATCTCTTATTTATGCATGATTTATGGACTGAAGGACTACTAGCAAGATTTCTACTTTATGCAATTACTCACAGTTAATATACCATTGTATTTGAATAATGTTGCTAGAGGACTGGTGTTATTGAACTAAACCAAAATAACCGAAATTCTTGCATATTAGAACCACATAAAGCAAGAAGGGCTTATACTCAGTGAGTTGAGCCTCAGTGTCCCTCTAAATAAATATCCCAGATGTTCAAAAGCAAAGAGCAAGCTTATAGTATCCCAGGGTTGAGAATAGATATTCAAGATTGAGTGAAAGGAGGAGGGCTCTATTGTCTGCTGATTCAGCAGAGGACAGTAATGTTTTGGGTCTTAGCAGCACATTTCATCTGAGGAACTCAACATATCTCCCCTTCTTTACCTGATTCAGTCCTTTTGGCAGGTAGGTAGGAGGCTCGCACTGATATTGTTATCTCATGAACAGAAATGGAGATGCAAAGAAGTTAAATGTAGCCTGTGCTTTGAAGCATCTTAGATAGTAAATTCCTTAACTCTTCAGCCAGTCCATATTCCACATTCTTCCTTGGTCCTGTGGAGTCACGAGAACCCTCTATAATTCAACTTGGCCCTGACTCACATCCTACCATTCATCTGCCCATCAAGTTGAACCTGAGGTTTTTCTCAGTGACACAGGCAGAGATGAGCTGAGATTTTCCCATCCATTTTTCATGTCTTTCTAATGGATTTTGTTGTCTTTAATTATACTTTTAGAAAAACTCCAATCCCCCTACCCCTTCCTCTAAGAAATGGAAACCGGGAAACTCCCTGGCAGTCCAGTGGTTAGGACTCGGCTTGGGTCTCATCCTTGGTTAGGGAACTAAGATCCCGCAAGCCATGTAGCGTGGCCAAAAAAGAAAGAGATTTACTACTAAGTATGTGCATGGCGTTACTGCAAATAATGGTCCTATGTGAAGCTAAGATAACAGAGGTTGACTTATTTCTTACTTGAAGCAACTTAAGCCTTTTTAAATTCTTTATTTATTTGGAGACACTGGGTCTTAGTTGCGCAGGCAGGATCTTCCGTCTTCCTTGTAGTATGCAAACTCTTAGTTGTGGCATGTGGGATGTACTTCCCCAGTCATGGACCAAACAAGGGTGCCCTGCATTGGGAGTGTGGAGTCCTAGCCACTAGACCACCAGCGAAGTCCCTAGTTAAGCCTTTTTTAAAAGCGGTAACATGCAGATTTGGGCATCAAGCATTATGTCTTGGCTCCACCTTGCAGATAGTTCATTTTATGGGGGGAACGGGGAACTTTCTTACATTGAGGACTTTTCCAGGTTCATATTATCAGTAGCCCAGTCATGTTGTATTTCTCTCATGTCAAGTCTATCAGGTGTTTGAAAGTGTGGCCAAGAAGTATGATGTGATGAATGATATGATGAGTCTCGGTATCCATCGTGTTTGGAAGGATTTGCTGCTCTGGAAGATGCGCCCATTTCCTGGGACCCAGCTGCTGGATGTTGCTGGAGGCACAGGTAATGTCCAGTTTGGTCTCCTTCGATAACACTGAGCTCCTTTTATAAAAACTAGTTTCTCCTGTTGTAATGAGCTAGCTCACCTTCAGTAAGGCTGAACATGGTGATTGAAAATCAATACACTTCTCAGAAAGATTTGCTTTCTTCTTTTTTTAATTTTATTTATTTAGGTTGTGCTGGGTCTTCACTGACGCTCAGGCTTTTCTTTAATTGTAGCGAGCAGGAGCTACTCTCTAGTTGTGGGCATGGACTTCTCACTGTGGTGCCTTCTCTTGTTGCAGAGCACAAGCTCTAGGGTGCACAGACTTCAGTAGTTATAGCATGTGGGCTCAGCAGTTGCAGCTCCCTGGCTCTACAGCATGGGCTCAACAGTTGTGACTTAGTTGCTCCAGAGCTTGTGGGATCTTCTGGGATTAGGAAGTGAACTCTCTGCTGCATTGGCGGTGGATTCTTTACCACTAAGCCACCAGGGAAGCCCTACTGAATGCCAATCAAAAACAGAATAGCAACTTTGTGCCTGTCATTTTTCTAAAATTCAGAGGATTACAAAAGAAACTGACCAGTTTTTTTCCTCCAGTGTCCTTTCCCCATCTAAACAACTATTTTTGCTTTCTGTTTAATCTTTAGCCCACTTGCCTTCTTTCTTTGCTGAGGAAGGGAGGGGCTTTTATCATATAAGTTTTCAAGGCAGCCTTTTCTGCCTAATCTACTATCATATATATATATCAAAAGCTCTTTTATTGAAAAAAAACCGCCTATTTTTATGCATGGTCCTTTGTTTCTTGGTGCACACTAGGCATTTGGAGAGAAAAATGTTATATAATGTAATAAGGTAATAATCTATACTAATAGAATCATGTATAATAATAAACTGCAATAGAATAATGTCCATGTTTATGTTTGGCTTTGCTGGTGCGATCCTCTCCCTAAAAGGAAGCACAGAGGGCAGTGAGGTAGAGGACATTAGCAGAATTATCAAAATCTAAAATGCTTTTTAGTCTAGGACCCCACAGTTCCAATTCTAGACATTTAATCTGGAAAAAAAAATTGCACAGAGCTATAGCTGCAGAAAAGTGCCAGAGGGGCCAGCATCTCCAGTGCACCCCAGCCAGCACCATGACCACATGCCAACAACGGCCCATTCAGAAAATGCAGTTGAAAAGTAAGCCCATATATTTAGAAAGAGAAATATATTTGTTAATCCCATTCCATTTAAAACATTTAAAAACATACAGGAAGAAATATGCTCACACTGCATAATTTTTAGTAATAGTGAAAAGTTGGAAGTAACCTATTTCTACCTCAGTGAAGAAATGACTTTAAGATACATCAATACTATGAAATATTAATATTAGGTAGCTATTTAAAAGAATGAGAAAAGCCTGTGAATACTGATGGGACAGTATCAAGGACATATTAAGTGGGAAAAAAAAGAAAAGTTATATACAATGGATATAATATACCTTCATTTATGTTTTTAAGTTGTTTCATGTGAGTGCATATAATTATATTTAAATTTATAGGAAAGTGACTGAAGAATACCTAATTGGATGGAGAAAATGGAAAACCTAAGGCTGTATTTCTTACAAACAGTGTAAGAAGAAAACAAAGACAAGGAAACAGCATTATAGAAAGGGAAATATGATCCTGAAAGCACTGGCTTTGCCTAAACAATATTTACGACATGGTCACAATAATGTAAACACTTGATTATCTGCTTTTAAACTCAAACCATCAAAGCACAGAAAACGTAGAGCTACAGAACAAATACAGTGTTATCAGGCTTGACAGAACATACACACACACACACATATATACATATACACATATATATATATAATGGAAGGTTGAAAGGAGTCAAAAGATACTATCTATAGTTGATGGAATAATAAAACAAGGTGGGAGGGATAAACTTGGAATGGGATTAACAGATATATTCCTCTACATATAAAATAAGCAACAAGGACCTACTATATAGCACAAGGAACTATAGTCAATATCTTGTAATAGGCCATAATGGGAAAGACTCTGAAAATGAAAATATCTGTGTAACTGAGTCGTCTTGCTATATACCTGAAACATTGTAAATCAACTGTACTCCCAATTAAAAAATAAAAATTAAAATATAGATTAGTTTATTACTCTAGGTTACACAGCTATCTGTGAGGAACTATTAAAAGTGATATAAATATATTAGGGAGGACAGAGGCAAGCAGAGATGGGTGCAGGATAGCTCTATAAATTTTGTGAGTAAAGAAATAGCTGTAACCAACAGAAGAAACCGCTAAAGGGATTGGGAAAGATATCTGTGGGGAACTGAACTGGTTATGGGAAGTGGTGGGGCAGTGAGTTGTTGTTGCTTGTGAGTGTACCTTCATGTTACCGTCACAAAAATTATTAGAAAAAGACTAGGAAGCAGTACACTCAGCTCTTCCCACTTGTTATGTCTGAAGAGTGTGGATACGGCAACTTTCATGTTTTATTCTTATATTTAAGTATTGAGCCTTTTAGAGTAAGAATGTGTCCATGCATTACATATGCAGTTTTTAAAGGTTTTTTATTTAAAGAATCTTAGCAGTTAAAAAATTGCTGTTAAAAAAAATGAACTATTGAAATGAGTACAGCCTTGCAGTTTTCATACACTCCTCAACCCCTGTACCTTTGCTGCTTCCTTTGGGTTTAAGAAATGCTGCAGTTGTGTTTGTGTTTGATCTTTCCTCCTGTTGGCTTCCCACAGGTGACATTGCATTCCGGTTCCTTAATTATGTTCAGGCGCAGCATCAGAGAAAGCAGAAGAGGCAGTTAAGGGCCCAACAAAATTTATCCTGGGAGGAAATTGCCAGAAAGTACCAGAATGAAGAGGATTCCTTGGGCGGGTCTCGTGTCATGGTCTGTGACATCAACAAGGAGATGCTAAAGATTGGAAAACAGAAAGCCCATGCTCAAGGATACAAAGCTGGTAAGTCCTGCAGAAAGTGGACCTGGAGGAGATGTTTATAAGATGGAATGTGTACAATGCTGAAGTGCTTTCTCGTCCAGATTTCAAAAACTTATAGATACAGAGGAGTAGAAGATAATTTGTGGGGCCGAGCCCAGCATGTGTACTATTGCATATGTTATTTCAGCAACCAGTTATCAGCCTCAAGTCACAGGGGAGACAACCCAGACCCAAAGAGGTTAAGTATCTTATTCAAGTCATGCAGTTTAAATGGCAGATCCGAAATGGGGACTGACTCTTTGGGTCTCAGCTCTTGGACCCTGAGACAGAAGTTTGGCTTTCAATTCCGAGCAGCTCTCTGATGACCCCAACGCCCTATTCTTGAGCCATTTTATCCCCCTCCCAAAACTAAGCTCTGCCTCAGCATTCCAACCTGGCGGCACCCAGCCAATAACCAAGGATCCATTGGGCTCCCGGGCCTGAACATATGCTGAATGTGTACAATGCTGAAGTGCTTTCTCGTCCAGATTTCAAAAACTTATAGATACAGAGGAGTAGAAGATAATTTGTGGGGCCGAGCCCAGCATGTGTACTATTGCATATGTTATTTCAGCAACCAGTTATCAGCCTCAAGTCACAGGGGAGACAACCCAGACCCAAAGAGGTTAAGTATCTTATTCAAGTCATGCAGTTTAAATGGCAGATCCGAAATGGGGACTGACTCTTTGGGTCTCAGCTCTTGGACCCTGAGACAGAAGTTTGGCTTTCAATTCCGAGCAGCTCTCTGATGACCCCAACGCCCTATTCTTGAGCCATTTTATCCCCCTCCCAAAACTAAGCTCTGCCTCAGCATTCCAACCTGGCGGCACCCAGCCAATAACCAAGGATCCATTGGGCTCCCGGGCCTGAACATATGCCATGTGGGGCTCTCTTCACAGGCAATCTTTGTTCCAGAACCCCTTGTTGGGTTGGCTGGGGCTTTCTCAGGTCTGCATTGAGGTCTCATCACTCTTCCCACACATCCTTGCTTCCTCTTCTTTTTATTTTTTTTCCGGATGTCTCCCCTCATCCCCCTACTAACCCCGCCCTCTGAAAAGAAAACTTTGCCCTCCTACCTCTATTTCAGAATAGGTTTCTCAGAGGGTGCAGCTGATGCAGTTGAAGAATCACCCGTAAATGGTACTCTTCAAACTTCCCTCGCACAGTCTGCTTTCAGCCAAGGGGAAAGTGACTGGGTATCTCCCGGCAGCTGCTGCAGCTCCCAAATAGACAGTTTCTGCTCTAGCTTAAAGATACACGTTTTACATTTGGCTTTCTCTTTCAATATTTTGAAATACTTTTGCCCCCAGTATTTTGCCCCAGTAGACGTACTGATCTGGCAGCTGCAGCATGTTTACCCAGCTTTTCAGAGCCACTGTACTGCCCTCTTCCACACTGGCCGAGCACTGCAGGCAGCCCCGGTGAGAGGCAGCAGCACCCAACAAAGAACCCAAGTCCCTTGGGTCAACATCAGCACTTCTCTCCTCCCCCACCACCTCCCTACCACGAGTGTCTATGGTTATTTTAGCTTAATTCTTCCTCCTCCTACTTCCACCCCCAGAACGAGCTGCCTAGACGAACTGCAGCCCACTTGGCCCCCCAGATGAAGGGCTCTTTTGTTAACCATCAACACTGATCAGAAGGCCGACAGTCACTAGTGTTTCTAGACAAAGGCACTGTGTTCTTACTCCTACTGAGAAACGTGTTTCCCTTCTCTCTGGTGCTCAGCCACGAAAAGTGGAGAACAAAGATGGGAATGATGGGTAACGTTCCACTTCTGGAATCATCTCTGCCATAGCATAGCTTGCCTTTCAGGCTCTCCTAACAGCCAAGACAGATCCACCTGTGTAGGAATCATTAGGTGCTGCAGAGTTTGGTTTATTTTTCCTCCTTGCTTTGAAAGTGAAATGAAAGTCGCTCAGTCATGTCCAACTCTTTGCGACCCCATGGAGTCCTTGGAATTCTCCAGGCCAGAATACTGGAATGGGTAGCCTTTCCCTTCTCCAGGGGATCTTCCCGACCCAGGAATTGAACCAGGGTCTCCTGCATTGTAGGCAAATTCTTTACCAGCTGAGTTACCAGGTACCAGTCTCCAATAATAATGCCTTTGCAACACATATCATGCCAAAATAAAGTTGAAACTAAGTAGAAGGATCCCTCCTGGACACCCTGCAAGTACAGTATGAACGTGGGATGAGGAAACAGGTCATGGTGAAGGAAGTTTGCCTTGGTCACATGAAATGTGGAAATTATATTTCCTTAGACCCTTGTTGGAGTGCCTCTAAAAACTGGTCAAGTCAGCTCAGCTGGCTTTACCATCAGAGATGTCACCGGGCCCAACCTAACCCATCAGCGATGGTGACCAGGCTGGGGTCATCCCTCAGAGATGGGCCCCCAACCTGGGCATCACCCCTCAGGAATGGAGCCCAGATTCAGGTCACCTCTAGAGATAGAACCCAGGTAGGATCAGCCATCAGGACATCCAACCTGCGTTAAGGGTGTTGACTCTTAGCATGAAATAAGATCTTTGGCCCAAATGAGTTTATTAGAATCAGAATTTCAATTCAGAACAAGCAAACTATGTGGCAAGTTGGAGGAGACAAAGGGAAGGTCAGCTTTTACTAGGTTTTAGGAGGAATTGACTGAGCGACGTTCCTTTCACTTTTCACTTTCATGCATTGGAAAAGAAAATGGCAATCCACTCCAGTGTTCTTGCCTGGAGAATCCCAGGGACGGGGGAGCCTGGTAGGCTGCCGTCTATGGGGTCTCACAGAGTCGGACACAACTGAAGCGACTTAGCAGCAGCAGCAGCAAAAATGATTTAATAATTATAAGAGTTAATGTATAAAGGCATTTTTGTGCATAGCACTATCATGTGTTTTATTTACATGTAGCACTTCCTCCCAAAGTAGAAGCTTGGAGGGCAGAAACCTTAAAAAGATTTGATGGGTTATAAAAGTGATATATTTGAGAAAATTTGGGATGTTAGAAATCAAACATTTGAAAAATTATATTATGAAGAGGTTAATATTAACCATAGTTTCAGCATCCAGAGATGACCCTCAGTATTTTAGTATATTTGCTCCCTAGCTTTGGCATAGTCAATAAAGAAGAAGCAGATGTTTTTCTGGAACTCTCTTTTTCCATGATCCAACAGATGTTGGCAATTTCATCTCTGGTTCCTCTGCCTTTTCTAAAACCAGCTTGAACATCAGGGAGTTCACAGTTCACATATTGCTGAAGTCTGGCTTGGAGAATTTTGAGCATTACTTTACTAGCATGTGAGATGAGTGCAACTGTGCGGTAGTTTGAGCATTCTTTGGCATTGCCTTTCTTTGGAATTGGAATGAAAACTGACCTTTTCCAGTCCTGTGGCCACTGCTGAGTTTTCCAGATTTGCTGGCATATTGAGTGCAGCACTTTCACAGCATCATCTTTCAGGATTTGAAACAGCTCAACGGGAATTCCATCACCTCCACTAGCTTTGTTCGTAGTGATGCTTTCTAAGGCCCACTTGACTTCACATTCCAAGATGTCTGGCTCTAGATTAGTCATCACATCATCATGATTATCTGGGTCGTGAAGATCTTTTTTGTACAGTTCTTC
>SJXQ01002274.1:0-80643 GCA_006408695.1 Aepyceros melampus
GCATCTGGCCCCATCACTTCACGGGAAATAGATGAGTAAACAGTGAAAACAGTGTCAGACTTTATTTGGGGAGGAGTGCTGCAATTCATGGGGTTGCAAAGAGTCAGACACGACTGAGCGACTGAATTGAACTGAAGCTTTTTTTAAAATCCATGAAACAAAAATTGGCTGTATAGGTTCTATAAGATAAAGCCCTTTGGCTGATCCTTAATTTTATTTTTTTCTGTTTTCTGAATGGTCTTACACCCAGTCCTCTGCTGATTTCACATCGTCTTATAGTCTAGCTTGTACAGAAATAATCCTAGCAGAATCAGTGTGGACAAACCACTCATTTCAGGCTATAAAGAATAATGAAATTGTGTTGCGATAATGTCACCAACTAAAGCTAAGATAGTATTTTTGACTGGAATATAATTGCTTTACAATGTTGTGTTAGTTTCTGGTGTTACAACAAAGTGAATCAGCAATGTGCATACATATATCCACTCCCTCTTGAACCTTCTTTCACCCCACCCCCATTGACTGTGGTAGCTTCTTCTTCATCTTCATGGCCCAGAGACCAGGGAAATCTTTCCCCACAGTGTAAATAATTTATTCATCTGGGGAGGTATTTTACACACACTGTTATTATAAGGACCATTTCCTTGCTCCAGAAAGTAGAACCAGCTGGTCATTTCAAGCATCCATAGAAACTATAATGTAACTGCCTAATACAAAATACCACATTACTGTATATAGAATGTACATTACATTCTTCATCAATATATAACATGATGCTTCTATAATATCTTTAACATAAATAATCTTTCCATGTAGAAGGGGTTAAGCCTGGAGATGACATAAAGATATGAAAGTGAAAGTCACTCAGTTGTGTCCAGCTCTTTGCAACCCCATGGAATATACAATCCATGTAATGCTCTAATGCTCCAGGCCAGAATATTGGAGTAGGTAGCCGTTTCCTTCTCCAGGGGATCTTCCCAAACCAGGGACTGAACCCAGGTCTCCCCATCACAGGTGGATTCTTTACCAGCTGAGCCACCAGGGACATAAAGATGCAGAATTAATCAAAATATTAACCAGTCGCCATTCATTTCCTGAGTGGTAAAGGAGGATGATGTTGATACTGATTTTAAAAATAGCAATATCACATCTAGATATTTTATAGATACTTTTATAATTCAATTTTTAAAATTACTCTTATACATTCAATTGACCATAACTCCAATCTTGCAACTCAAACAGTGCTTGAATACATGATTTGAAAGTAAGGAATTATTCAACTGTTCTGTTCTTACTACCCTTTGCCATGGAGTGTTGTGCTCTAAATTTTTTTAAAAATTTTCCTAATTTCATATATAAATCATAAATTATGCCAGGTATGATATAAAGAATATTGACTTTTTTTTGGTCATAACACACATCTTGCTGAATCTTAATTCCCCTGATCAGGCATTGAACTTGGACCACGGCAGTGAAAATACCAATTCCTAACCACTGAATGCTGGGCTGGAAGAAACACAAGTTGGAATCAAGATTGCTGGGAGAAATATCAATAACCTCGAATATGCAGATGACACCACCTTTATGGCAGAAAGTGAAGAGGAACTAAAAAGCCTCTTGATGAAAGTGAAAGAGGAGAGTGAAAAAGTTGGCNCAGAGTACATCATGCGAAACGCTGGACTGGAAGAAACACAAAGTGGAATCAAGATTGCTGGGAGAAATATCAATAACCTCGAATATGCAGATGACACCACCTTTATGGCAGAAAGTGAAGAGGAACTAAAAAGCCTCTTGATGAAAGTGAAAGAGGAGAGTGAAAAAGTTGGCTTAAAGTTCAACATTCAGAAACTAAGATCACAGCATCTGGTCCCATCACTTCATGGGAAATAGATGAGTAAACAGTGGAAACAGTATTAGACTTTATTTTGGGGGGGCTCCAAAATCACTGCAGATGGTGATTGCAGCCATGAAATTAAAAGACGCTTACTCCTTGGAAGGAAAGTTATGACCAACCTAGATAGCATATTGAAATGCAGAGACATTACTTTGCCAACAAAGGTCCGTCTAGTCAAGGCTATGGTTTTTCCTGTGGTCATGTATGGATGTGAGAGTTGGACTGTGAAGAAGGCTGAGTGCTGAAGAATTGCTTTTGAACTGTGATGTTGGAGAAGACTCTTGAGAGTCCCTTGGACTGCAAGGAGATCCAACCAGTCCATTCTGAAGGAGATCAGCCCTGGGATTTCTTTGGAAGGAATGATGCTAAAGCTGAAACTCCAGTACTTTGGCCACCTCATGCGAAGAGTTGACTCATTGGAAAAGACCCTGATGCTGGGAGGGATTGGGGGCAGGAGGAGAAGGGGACGACAGAGGATGAGATGGCTAGATGGCATCACCGACTCAATGGATGTGAGTCTGAGTGNGAAGGAATGATGCTAAAGCTGAAACTCCAGTACTTTGGCCACCTCATGCGAAGAGTTGACTCATTGGAAAAGACCCTGATGCTGGGAGGGATTGGGGGCAGGAGGAGAAGGGGACGACAGAGGATGAGATGGCTAGATGGCATCACCGACTCAATGGATGTGAGTCTGAGTGAACTCTGGGAGTTGGTGATGGACAGGGAGGCCTGGCGTGCTGCAATTCATGGGGTCGCAAAGAGTTGGACACGACTGAGCGACTGAAATGAACTGAACTGAACCATTGAACCATCAGAAAATTTCCTAAAACTGACTTTAAAAATAAAATATGTTGTGAATGCCCTAAACAAGTTGATTAGTTGGGTTTTTAAAAATTTAATGTATATGTAAGCATGCATATATAAATATACATTCAATGTGTATGTTTGTATGTTCTTTACTCAACTGCTCCAGATGGTATGATATGGGTCCCTCTAAGATTTTTCTCTCTGATGATCAAATTGAGCCAGTAAATGTTTAATTAATTCCTATGGTGAGCCCCATAAAGGGCAGTCACAGATAGACAGGATAGTTAAGGAGGGAACTGCTAGTTAAGGAGATTTTTTAAGACTTAGAGTAGAATCTGGATTGAAAAAGAACAGAAAAGGATTAGCATCAAAAGAGAGTGAAAACCCAGAAGTACTGGTCTCAGTCTCTAGAAATGCACAACAAAAATTCCCCAAAAAACAAAAGAAAAAAACAAGAGTTGAAAATTCTTAAATGCAAAGACAAATAATAAAATGTTTCTTAATTACAGAGCACCTTGAATGTATTGATTATAACTTAGGAAAATAATGAACTTATACGTCATAAATCAAACAGCACATATTCCTTAAGGCATGATGGATGGAAAACAATGGAATGAACTTATTAAAAAGTTCATTACAAAAACAAAAGTATTTCAATGGTAAACTGATAATACTTTCTGTTTATCATATGATCTTCCCAAATGAAATAGATCTTGAAACACATTTTTCAAAAGCTGAGATACTGATCTTCCTACATTAATGGAAAATGAAAAAAGAAAATATATCAATCAAGCCAAAACATGACATGACTTAATGTCTTAGGGACATAATGGAATTAGAAATTAAGTCTGAAATTGAGGTGTCTGTCTTTAAGGGTTAGTATGCAAGATATTTATCTTTATCTTATTGTGTTTAAAAGGTACCTGAGTTTAAAATTAAAGAGTTGGAAATAATCACATTTTTTGAAAATGGAAACTGCTTTTAAACAGTATAGAAATGGAGGAATATGTATTTGAGAGTTTTTATACTATAAAATCAGAGAAGGCAATGGCAACCCACTCCAGTACTCCTGCCTGGAAAATCCCATGGATGGAGGAGCCTGGTAGGCTGCAGTCCACGGGGTCACTAGGAGTCGGATACAACTGAGCGACGTCATTTTCACTTTTCACTTTAATGCACTGGAGAAGGAAATGGCAACCCACTCCAGTGTTCTTGCCTGGAGAATCCCAGGCATTGGGGAGCCTGGTGGGCTTCCGTCTATGGGGTCGCACAGAGTTGGACGCGACTGAAGCGACTTAGCAGCCGCAGCAGCATGCTATAAAATGGCATTAATTTGGACTAATGAGTATAAAGCTGGTCTAAATTAGTAAAATGTAACAGGAAAATATTTGAAAAGAAAATACATGCTTTTCAAGTACATGCCCTTGAAATGAAAAAAAAAAAATGGCTAACAAGTACTGGGCCTGATATTAGAGCTTGTTTAATTGGTATATGAGACATGTTTGTAAATGTGCATTAATTGCTTCTTTTCACCTGCATTAATCAAGTTTTTACTAAGGTCCTTACTCCATGCCCACAAAATGTTGGGAAAGACATCAGTGAAATGGAAAAGAACTTTGTAAATCTGGCTTTCTTAGGGATGATTTATTGAGCAGCCCACCCAATCAGAGGATCAAGTATTTACGAAATAGTCACAGACCCTCCCCCCAATATTAGAAGCTATTTCATAAGCTAATAAGATAGTCATGAGCATTTGTTGCACATGTACTACCATTCAGTGGGACTTACGAGAACTGTTCAGGACCAAACAGTCCTTGAAATATTTTCAGTCACTTGATGTCTTGGTGTCTTCTTCAACTACTGCTTGTATGCCTTTAGGAACAACCCTGCTCCATTCTAATTTACTGCTTACACTCTCCATTGTAATGGAAAACTGCATAGTTTCCCATTTTATTTTCATCTGAATCATTTTCATTACTTTAATCAAATCATGATTTAATTATTTACTGATAAGTTTATTTTTATTTTATTTATTTTCAAAGTAATAATTATAATGATAACAACAGATATTCCTATATGATGCCAGCCTCTGTGTTAACCTTCTCTGATGAACGTCTGACTTTTGTCTACAGGCATCCATTTCCTTTTCTTTTGAAAACAGCATCTAGATTTCACTTTGCTTGATTTAGGTGAGTGGACTTGTGATACAGGTTGGCCTTCTCACGATATTCCAGTTCCCTGATTATGGTCATTAGTCAGGGCTGAGCCAGATTGATCCAAGAGAATTGCTCCCTGTTTTGATGGAACTTTCTGGAGGGAGATGATCTCCTTCTACTATGATGACTCGCTATAAGAATAATAATGAAAACTTGGAAAGTTCTCTTGAAAGTGAAGCCAACACAGAAGACAGCAAAAGCTAGATATGGAAAAAATAGGCTGAATCATGACAACGTTAAGTCCCCTGGATTCAGCTAACCTGAAATCCACTCCTAGAGTTTTCAGTTACATGAGCCGTTATAACCTCCTTTGGGCTTATGCCATTTTGGGTTCTGTTTCTGACCCTTGCAATTATAAATATCTGCTTAATAGACATTCTCTATTTCATTTGTTTTCTCATTGTCAGGAGAAGATGTTGTATCAATAATTCTCTGTATTTTAGGTATCAGAAATCTAAGCCTCACAGAGATTAGGAATTTTTCCCAGTGACCCAGCCATTTAAGTGATACAGTTGTTGCTGCTGCTGCTGTCACTTCAGTCGTGTCTGACTCTGTGCGACCTCATAGACAGCAGCCCACCAGGCTCCCCTGTCCCTGGGATTCTCCAGGCAAGAACACTGGAGTGGGCTGCCATTTCCTTCTCCAGATATAGTCGTTGCTGCTGCTGCTGCTGCCGCTAAGTCACTACAGTCGTATCCAACTCTGTGTGACCCCATAGATGGCAGCCCACCAGGCTCCCCCATCCCTGGGATTCTCCAGGCAAGAACACTGGAATGAGTTGTCATTTCCTTCTCCAATGCATGAAAGTGAAAAGTGAAAGTGACGTCGCTCAGTCGTGTCCAACTCCTAGGGACCCCATGGACTGCAGCCCACCAGGCTCCTCCGTCCGTGGGATTTTCCAGGCAAGAGTACTGGAGTGGGGTGCCATTGCCTTCTCTGGATATAGTCGCTAGACAGACTCAAATCCATGAGTCATTAGATAGACTCAAATCCACGTCTATCTCACACCAGTGTCCATGCTCTTAACCCCTGCAGCCATCTGCCTTCACGCTTCATTTCTCTGTCTCTCCAGCATTTAACACAAGTTCTGACATATACTCAATGTTTTGTCAATGTTTTATAAACTAGTTGGCATTAGAGGAGAGAGGAACAGACTTTCCTGCCTAATGGACAAAGGCATATAATAAAATAGCCTGAAAGAAGGTAAATTGGAGAGTGGAAGATTTAAAGGAGTGGGGAATGTAAAAAGACAGATTAGACTACAGCAAAAAGTTTTGGAGATTCCTGGAAACTGGCCCAGTTAAATCCTTAAAAAACAATTGATTCTCAAAAGTGGTTTAAACGTTTACCCAAATTAGCTTATTTATCTGACTCATTTACTTTATAACCCCATACTTCATAGATAGTACAAAAAAACAATGGTTAAATTTGCCCAAATTCCTAGCAAGTAAAATCAACGTATTCTTCTCCATATTTAAGATAAGCTTTCCACTCTGTTACTGTATTATGATACAGCTTTTTTTTTTTAACTCACACTAGTTAATGATCTTGAAAGAACTTACTTTTTGCTCATGTTCCAAAGGCTGTGATGCTTATCTGAGAGCGGATCTCTCACAGAGTTGAAAGAGAACTCATCCCTCAGATATGCTCTGTGGAATTGTGTAGCAAGATAAGAAACAGCCTCTTAAATGGACATGTAGACAGGTCTGTCCTAATTAAATAATACCCCAAGTAGCCTCTGGCTTAATCATATCACCAAATGCACCACAAATATCACTTGCCCCAACATAAAGACAGATATATGAGGACCAGCACTGTGACATGGGAGAAGAATCTGCAGTGTGAGAATGGCTGCTAAATTATATCCATGTCATGGATCTCTGCCAAGGATGGCTGACAAGCCTCACCTGTCTAGTTCACTCATCCTTTGCACGTCTGAGTCCATTAGGCAGATGATGGGGGAGTGAGACTAAAGCAAACTGAAGATATTAAAGGTCCATACATCCATGAAAATGGATAATTGCACGGAGATTCTATCCCAAATGATGGCCTGGAAGGCAAAGAACTCTTTGAAAAACTCCATAAATTGTCCTTATTATTTAGCATATGTAAAATATATGAAATCATACTAGTAGTTTCAACTCACTGAAGCTTGCTGTAGTCAAGCACTTTGCTGAGTATCCTGCATTCCTTATTCCACCCTCATGACTCTCCAAGGGTTTGTTGCTGCTGTTAATCATGCAGATTCCAGAGCTAGGGAGGGTGAGGCTCAGTGAAGTCAGTAACTTATCCAAGGTCACACATTCATAAGTGATGGGGTTGAGGTTCAATCATGGCTGGCTGTCTCTAGAATGAGGATACTTATTCATTGAATTATACAGCTCCTATGAGAGACTGCACAGAACGTTAAAGATATCCTCTGGAACGTAATTTGGTTCAATTGCATTCCTTTTACTTTTTTTTGTTGTGGGTAAAATATGCATAACCAATGCCTTATGTGTCTAGAACATGAATCATCAAACTTAACATTTGAAGTCCAAATCCAGCCTTCTACCTGTTTTTGTATGGCCTATGAGCTAAGTATGGCATTTGCATTTGTATATGGTTGTAGAAAAATCAAGGGAAGAATATTTCATGACACATGAAAATTATATGAAATTTTTATATAATGTCCATAAATAAAATTTTGCTAGGAAGCAGCCACACTTTACATCTTGTCTGTGGCTTCCTTCATGCTTCAGCTGCAGAACTGAATAGTTGTGACAGAGACCACCACACACGCAAAGCAGAAAATATTACTGTCTAGTATTTACAGAAAAGTTCACTGATTCCTGCTGTAAAGTAAGATCACCACCAGCCTTGAACTGTTATGGGAGCCCCTCAAATTTAAGCTAATGGGAGTTTGACCTGTATTGCTTTCAACAAAGTGTTTCCCCAAAAATATCCTCTTGATGTGAAGGATGAGAAACATGAAAGTTAGAAGAGCAAAGTGACTGGCTTGGTCATATAGTTGGTGGCAGAACTGGGCCTGTACCCTCTTAGTCCACTGCTGTATAGGCTGGCCTCATGGGTGTACACCTGTACAGTTGCCCAGGGTCCTCACTCCTCTCACTGAGACAATTCTGCACTTGGATTAGTGTGCTGTTATCTTTTTAATTAATTAACTAATCTGGCTGGCTCAGGTCTTAGTCATTGCATGTGTGATCTTAGTTGCAAAGCATGGGCTTAATTGCCATGCAGCATGTGGGATCTTATTTCCCCCACTAGGGATCAAACCCACATTTCCTGCACTGAAAGGCAGATTCTTAATCACTAGACTGCAAGTGTCCCTGTGCTGTTGTCTTAATATTGAGGTTCTTAATACATTTCAAATGAGGAGTTTTGCGGACGTGGCAACCCACTCCAGTGTTTTTGCCTGGAGAATCCCAGGGACGAGGGAGCCTGGTGGGCTGCCATCTATGGGGTCGCACAGAGTCGGACACAACTGAAGCGACTTAACAGCAGCAGCATTTCACTTTATACTAGGCCCACAGATCATGTCATAATGCCACCCACACAGCCTTCCAAACCCTACAAACCTTACTGTTTCCTAATCCTATTCTATGTCCACAGTACAATTTTCAATCACCTGAGCACATTCAGATTAGAGGAAGTCACAGTGTAATGCCTCTATGTTTTAATGCCAACATAATTTATATATAGTTGAAAAAACACATTTTCCTACCTTTATAAACCAAATTGTATTTCTCCGGGATTCAAGTAAAATAGCTATACTTTGATTTTTCATGTGATTTAGTCATTCTCATCACCATCATTGTTTTGTATTTATTTTTGTATTTCACTTATACTCTGAGAGTGGTATGGCCAAAGAAATGGATTCAGTGATTCTACAAGTTCATAAATTGTAAATACAATTTCAACAATCATGCCTGGTACAGAAGCATCTGTCTGCAGTGATACTTAAACCATTTATACAGTGCTTAGATATCTCTGTAGCAGAGCAATGTGTGGGTCAAGAAATTTAAAGCACAGGGCAAATCACAAGGTTTATTTGCCTAGTCAAACCTAAATCTCTTGTCCAAAACAACTGGGGCCACACACACACACACACACAAAAATGAACCTAAGAAATATAAGAGAAAGAACAAGTTAAATTACACAGTACAATATTGTCCTCCATTTTTTCAAACATTGGCCTATTGAGGCTATGTCAGGTTTTTATGTTTCTCTTTCTCTCTCTCTCTCTCCTTTCTTTCTTTTCTTATCACTTTTGCAACTTTTACTTTACCAAAGCAATGTAGGATATTTTTTAAGTAAAGGTAAGGAAAAATAAGAACATAAAACCACCATGGTCTTACTACCCAAAATAGCCATGGCTAACATCAACTTTTCCATTGCCAATGTTTAGAAGATGTCCTTTTTCATCAACTTTCTATACACACATAAAACTGTAGAAAATGAAATCTCACTGTGTACACTATTAGGAATGGGCTTGTGAGCATTTCCCAATGTCTTCATTCTTCTTCTTCATTGCCGTTTTAATGACTACACTGTATATCACTGTGATGGTTAATTTTTGTTAGCTTGTCTGGGCTAAGGGGATGCTCAGAGAGCTGGCAAAATATTATTTCTGGGCCGGTCTGCGAGAGTGCTTCTGGAAGAGATTAGCATTTGAGTCAATAGGCTGAGTAAAGATCTGTGCTCTCCAGTGTGGTGGGCAACCATGCAATCGTCAAGGGCTCGAATAGAACAAAAAGATGGAGAAAGGGCAGATTTTCTCTTTCTCTTCTGAAGATGACACATCCATCTTCCCCTGCCCTCAGACATCACAGCGCCTGTATCCAGGGCTTTCAGCCTTGGATTGGGAGTTATACCGTCCGCTCCCCTGGTTCTCAAACATTCTCCTTCAGACTAAATTACACCACCAGCCTTCCTGACTATGCAGCTTGAGATAACATACCATGGGGCTTCTCAGCCTCCATAATCCTGTGAAGCAAAGCTGACAATACTGCTTCTTACATATCCATGTATACCCTATTGGTTCTGTTTCCCTGGAGAATCCTAATATAATCACTTATTTAACAAATTCCCAATTGATGAACGTTAGGGTTGTTTCCAATTTTCAGCCATTTGAAACAGTACTGCAGTGTTTAGTATAGTACTAATAGCTATATTGATAACTACACTCTTGTTTCTTTTTTTCATTTCATGTGCTGTGCTGTGCTAAGTCACTTCAGTCGTCTCTGATTCTTTGTGACCCGATGTGCTGTAGATCACCAAGCTTCTCACCAGCCTTCTCTGTCCATGGGATTCTCCAGACAAGAATACTGCGATGTGTTGCCATGCCCTTCTGCAGGAGATCTTCCCACCTAGAGAGCGAATCTGCGTCTCTTGTGTCTCCTGTATTGGCAGGCGGATTCTTTACCACTAGCGCTACCTGGGAAGCCCCATTGAAAGGTGAAGTTGCTCAGTTGTGTCCGACTCTTTGCGACCCCATGGACTGTAGCCTACCAGGCTCCTCTGTCCACCAGGGAAGCCCCTTTGTTTCATACTAAAGGCTGAAAGAAATGATCCTTAATCTATATAATCAAACAAGTTTTATTTTGGCAACACTATTGACAAGGTAGCTTGGATGAAAGTATATATTAATATAATACTAAATAGTTGCGTACCATAGTGCCTACCTATAGAATTTGCTCAACAAATGGTGGCTGTTAAGAATGCCAAGGTGGAATTTCCTGGTGATCCAGTGGTTTAGGACTCCACCCTTCCACTGCAGGGGCCAAGGGTTTGTTCCTTGGTCTGGGAACTGAGATCCTGTATGCAGTATGGTGCGTCAAAAAAAAAAAAAAGCTCCAAAAATGAGTAACATTTCTGACATCAAACTCAAAGAGCCACTTTCTTCAGCTGTCATATAAACTTTGACATAGCATTTTTTTTAAGCAATTTAAATGGTTGTGTTAAACCATTCTTCAGGAAACAGGTTCCATTAATTTAGTACTTATATGAAAAAAAGATTTCCTTTGCCCCACCTATATTTCAGTATCCCCCTCCTCCTAGTATTTCAAGATTAAGATGAATCTATTCTTAACTCAAAGTACATATAAAACTTGCAGACTTATGGGGACATATTATACGCAAAACAGAGTTCACTATTGCTTTTTTTTTTAATGGATTGTGATACTTTTAGAAAGAAAAATCCACTCACATCAATAGAAATTAATAAATGAGACAGGATTTTCACTTTTAGTGTTAAATATATCTAAAATATTTTATTATAACTGACAGATAATTTTAATTTTTTAATTGGATTAAGTATTGTTAGTAAGAGGGCTAAGTGTCTTCTCTATGTGGTTCAATATCTTACAAAGGACTTGTATCTTTTAGACTTCAAGTAACGAAGCTTTCAACTTGGCAAATCTTCATTTATATGTCAGCAAAGATTTTATATAATCACATGTTCTTTAAGAATGTCTAAAATAATCATCACTTTAGTCACATTAAGGACTAGTTTGGAGAGTACTACAGCTTAGTGCTCAGCTTGTGTGTGTGCATGCTAAGTTGCTTTAGTTGTGTTCAACTCTTTGCAACCCTATGGACTATATAGCTCACCAGGCTCCTCTGTCCATGGGATTCTTGAGGCAAGAATACTAGAGTGGGTTGCCATGCCCTCCTCCAGGGGATCTTCCTGACCCAGAGACCAAACCCACGTCCCTTATGTCTCCTGCATTGGCAGGCAGGCTTTTACCACTAGAGCCACCTGGGAAGCCCAGTAGTGCTCAGCTTAGGGCCTAGTATGTAGGTAACAGTTAAATTCTTATTAATGAATAAATGAGTGAGTCTATGTCACTAGGTAATGCCTTTGACCACTAACATCCAGGAAAGTCTTTATTCCTTCTCTTTATTTATCATCATCATTGATTCATAACTTCCCTTGGTTCTCTTATCTGTAAAATGGGAATAGTAATAGTGCTTTGCATAACTGTTGTGGGCATTCAATAATGTAGTACATGTGAAGCACCTGCAGCAAGCTAGGTACTTGATAAGTGAAAGTGAAGTCACTCAGTCGTGTCGGACTCTTTGCGACCCTGTGGACTGTAGCCTACCAAGCTCCTCCGTCCATGGGATTCTCCAGGCAAGAATACTGGAGTGGGTTGCCATTTCCTTCTCCAGGGGATCTTCCCAACTCAGGGATCAAACCCAGGTTTCCCGCACTGGAGGCAGACGCTTTAACCTTTGAGCCACCAGGGAAGCCCTTAGGTACTTGATAAGCCCTCAACAAATATTAGCTGTGTTACATTAACAGTAGGACAGTCATCATCATTACCATTAACAGCAGCAGCATCATCATTCTGGAATGCAAATGCCATCTGTCCTGCTCTCTTTTCAAGCAGGCTTGAGTCTTATTTTCTTCTGAGAAGAAGGTTATTAGACTACAGTGGAGCTTCCAATAGCTTCCCCACCTAAGGGCATGATGTGGAAGAGAGTCAGAATGTGAGAGCTGAAGGAGAAAGGGAGCCCATTATCTTGGGAAAAGCAACAAGTTCCAGAAAATCTTGGCCTAGTGTATGGGGAAAATGAACTTAGTAATTACAACTGTTATGAAACTTTCTGTTTTATAGAGCTACAGGCTAGAAGTGTACAATAAAACAACTCTGAAATATCAAAACATCACTTTGGGTGGACTGCCAAAGGATTATAGACATGACTTTTATATTGAGAGGGATTGTCTGGCATTGAATCGGAAGAACTATATGGTTTGAGCAGCAGGATATCAGTAGCTAGTTTAGGCTTAAATTAAAAAAAATTGAAAGTGGCAAGTCAGTACAGCGTAAGCAAAGATTTGTTATGTACAGTGTAAAGTAAGAGAGAGTTCTATAAACATCCAACTCTGGAGGAAAATGTTGGGGATTTTTATTAAAGCTATTTCTTTCAGCACACTGAAACTTTTCAAGGACTTAATTGATTTTTAGGGAGACATTTAACATTACAATCTGTAGGGGAATGTTCATCAAGTTAATTTAGGAGGGAATTTATCATAAAAGCTCATTTTTCTAATAATTGAAGGGAGAGTAAAAAAGATTGCAGGTTGGAAAGAGACATGGCAGAGCCCAGTTTAAAAAAAAAAAATCTCTGCAGTTTCCTAACACAAAAGGAGAAAGGAAGTGCAGAATTGTTCTTCATTGAAAGCCACACCTGTGAAAATTAATGAGAACATGGCATTGTTATGTCTGTGAACTACTGATATTTGATAACACCTAGTTCAAAATGGAAATAAAAGCATGCATAAGTTTTAGCCCATATTTGGGCAGCTTCCAGAATTTAGCTTGCTGCTCCCTCTCCTTAAGACAGTCTACTGATCCACTTGCCATTCAAGTTCTAAATTCATATTTGCAGCAACCATGGGCATTTCTTATCCGCAAGAATGAAACATTACCAAACATACAGTAGGGCGGCAAAATGGAGTTATGTCTTGGGATTCTTAGAAGCCAAGTGTTTTGTTTAGTCAGGTAAACTATGAAACGGAGGAGATTATCAGTACTAAAACTGAACACAAACAATCCATCATTTCTCCCTGGAAATTTTCAAAATGGCTTTTGGCAATGAGTTACTCTACTCTAACAAAGAAGAGAGTCCTGGGCCTTGTAAATGATGCTATACCTGTAGACAGCCGTCTTCAAGAAACAGACTTTTATAATATTAGCACATTTGAAATGTTATGATTGGAGTCTAGTCCACCTGCTAAGTCACTTCAGTCGTGTCTGACTCTGTGACCCAGTAGACGGAAGCCCACCAGGCTCCCCCGTCCCTGGGATTCTCCAGGCAAGAACACTGGAGTGGGTTGCCATTTCCTTCTCCAATGCATGAAAGTGAAAAGTGAAAGGGAAGTCGCTCAGTCGCGTCCGACTCTTCGCGACCCCATGAACTGCAGCCTACCAGGCTCCTCCGTCCATGGGATTTTCCAGGCAAGAGTACTGGAGTGGGGTGCCATTGCCTTCTTTGCTAGTCTACCTAGGATGTTAAAAATAGAGGGCTTTTTATGTTACAATCTTGTATACTAAAATGTCCTACAACAAAACCTGTTTGACTGGAGATTCATCCATTGACTTCCCAGTCTTTCCAGAATGTCTGAATGACTGCTTGATTGCAGCTAATTAGCTCAGCTTCAGCCAGTACATATACACGTTTCCAGCCTAGACTCTTCTATCAGTGTTGGGGAGAAAATAAGAATTCTCTTTTTAAACTCTGACTAATCTTGCTGTCACCAACCTTACCTCCTTGGATCAATCCTACACAGTGCCTTCAGATATACCTTTCTAAAATATAAATCTGATATTGTCAGGACTCTGTTTTAAAAATCTTTAGCGCCAAACCGCTTTCTTACTGGATTAAGTCCAAAATCCTTATAATAACCATTTGTAAAAACCTATATTCTGGGCATTTTATTAACATTTCTTTAATAGCATAACAATTACAGTATTTTTATAAACTACTAAGCAATGATTTTTAAAATTTCTCTTAAATCATGTGCCCCGTGGCTTTTCATCTAATGAATAAATGGCTTTGGTTTTTCATGAGTGGAGCAGATACAGAGTAGAGCAGTGGTTTTCAACCAGGGATAATTCATCCCCCAGAGAATATGTAATGTTCAGACACTTTTGATCACCACAACTGGGAAGGGATGACTCATCTCTAGTGAGTAGAGACTAAGGATGCTGCTTGACATGCTACAATGCATAGGACAGCCCCCCACCCCTACCCCAACAAAGTATTGCCCAGTGCAAAATGTGGTTAGTGTTGAGACTGAGAAACCCTGGGCTAAAACAATAAAATATATTGCTCAGCTATGACCATGAAATTTTGATTTGGAGTTTCAAGCTACAAGGGTGGACCTTAGAGGCTGATGGGTGGGTCCCTCTGGGAATTTCCCTTTGCTTCATTCAGGGTTACATTGAACACTAAGGAAGAATTTGGGACTATATTGCACCAATACATATGGCACACCTGGTGGGTCAGAATCTCCAGATAAGTCAGGAGGAAAAGAGGTCAGTGTGCCTGCCTGCTCAGTCCCTCAGATGGGTCTGACTTTTTGCGACCCCATAAACTGTAGCCCACCAGGTTCCTCTGTCCATGGAATTTTTCAGGCAAGAATACTGGATGGGGTTGCTGTTTCCTTCTCCAGGGAAAGAGGTCAGAAGAGTTAGAAAAAAATTAGAATGGCAAAGGAGCAACTCGTATGGGGGGAACTCCTCACTTAGCACAGTTAGGAGCATTCATTGCTGTAGGCTCTTATGAAGAACTTGGGGGAACTGAGACGCCATCCCTCTGAGAGCATGCAGTGACAAATTCTGCTCTAGCTAATGGTCTGTTTCTACATTCTTTGCCATTTAAGAATCTTACATCATTCCAACTTCATCTGTTGGTGTTTCCATTAATCACCATCTCTTTAGGACATGACGCACCAGTGAAACAATGATTTTGGAAGCTAGGCTGAGTTGAGAAAAAATAGGCAGTTCTAAAATCTCCTTTTAATGTATCAAAGATTAAGCTTTAACATCGGACTACACATTTTTAACACAAGCTATGCTGCTGCTGCTAAGTCACTTCAGTTGTGTCCGACTCTGTGTGACCCCATAGATGGCAGCCCACCAGGCTCCCCCATCCCTGGGATTCTCCAGGCAAGAACACTGGAGTGGGTTGCCATTTCCTTCTCCAATGCAAACACAAGCTATAGGAACCTGGAAATTATGATATGACATAAGGAAATTTCCCGGCAGCCCAGACAGGCAATGAGGGTATTTTCATAGTAGGGGAATCTGGAACTAATGTGGAGCAAGAGGAACGGAGGCCAGTAGTCAGGCACAAGGGTGACTTTCCTTCACGATTAAGAGCTTGGATGGTTTGGGTGAAAGGCAGTAAAAATGCCAGATAGCATTAGGTGGGAGCTGAAAGTTTCAGGGATTTGCAACCTACTTCCTTCTTATCATTCTGGAAGGAGATCATTTTCAGCATTCTTCTGACAAATGTACACCAGCGGAAGAGAAGAAGAAAAGCACGGCAAGGTGGTGGCAGAGATGGCATGGGAGGAACCCAGATGTGTCGCATGCACCTGGTGAGGAATACAAAAAGATAACTAGACTATCCCTCCAGGTTGAGACTCAGCAATTCAACGAGAGTTGACTTTATAGAAGAGGCTAGGAGCAGACAAGCAGACCAGGCACTCAGATGCAAGATGTTGCTGAGGTTCAGGGGATCTGCATCAAGAAAGCCCACATCAGCATAGGAAGGGAGGAAAACACACCAAAAAAACTAACCAAGAAAATAAGACACAAGTTTTACCATCTCTCAACTTCAATGACAGTTACCAAGTAGGACCAAGGAAATCTTCACAAACCCAACAAACTCCTGGAAGGACCAGCCTTGTGGATTTGCAATCCAGGAGTCAGTCCGTGACAATGCACGTGATACATATACACAGGCACCAGCTTAGGAGAAAGAGAAGAAAGGTAACGTTTTGAGAGAACCAGAACTGAAAATCTCTCCAAATGTCTAAGCAAAGTGAAGCAAATGGGCACTCAAGAATTTTAGATAAATTATGGGAAATAAAGAAGCTATTTCTAAATTATAGTAGTTAAAATGTTGATACTCATTTCAGTAGAAAGCTCTACAGATAGAATTATGAGGAAACTGGAGCACAAAAAAATAACCTAACTTGCCCAAGTTCACAGAACCAGTATGTGGAGGAGCTCTAACTCCAAAACAAAGGATCTTTCCACTGTGCCCCCCTTTAACATAGCATCTCAGCAGACCCTTGGCAGTCTGGCCTCATTTATCTCTACAATCTTCATAGCCCCTTTGTTTCAGTCATGGAATTATTTCCAAAAAATGGCATGCATTTTCCTGCTTCATGATTTTAAACAAGTTTTCCCTGCTGCTTTAATGGACTTCCAAGCTACCTTTTTTTTCTTCCCCCTGTTGATTTTCTCTTCCATACAACTTGACACCTTTTGGTAGGCTTGAACCCTTTTTGTTGGCTAAAGGTGAAAAGTATTGAGAAACCTAGACAGCATATTAAACACCAGAGACATCACTTTGCCAACAAAGATCTGTCTAGTCAAAGCTATGTTTTTTTTCCAGGAGTCGTGTGTGGATGTGAGAGTTGAATCATAAAGAAAGATGAGCTCTGAAGAACTGATGCTTTTGAACTGTGATGTTGGAGAAGACTCTTGAGAGTCCCTTGGACAGCAAGGAGATCAAACCAGTCAATAAATCATAAAGGAAATCAGTCCTGAATATTCACTGGCAGGACTGATGCTGAAGCTGTGAAGCTCCAAAACTTTGGCCACCTGATGCAAAGAACTGACTCACTGGAAAAGATCCTGATGCTGGGAAATATTGAAGGCAGGGGGAGAAGGGGACAAGAGAGGATGAGATGATTGGATGGCATCACCGACTCGATGGACACAAGTGTGAGCAAGCTCTGGGAATTGGTGATGGACAGGGAAGCCTGGTGTGCTGCAGCCATGGGCTTGCAAAGAGTTAGACACGACTGAGCGACTGAACTGAACTGATTGAGAAACAAGCTGACAAAACTTAGTTACCCCAGTCAGTTCCCAGAGAGGACTGCTGTCTCACCCAGTTCAGTTTCCTCTGGGCAGAGGCTGCCATGTCAGCAGTCCCCCTTGCTTTCAGCAGCTTCTGCCATATCAGCAGTCTGCAGATCTGGTGAGTTCTCAAGCTCAAAGAGGTGGATCAGTCGTCCTGCTTAAAGCCCCACCATTCCTTTGACATTCATCCTTCTTCTGGATCACATGCCTCCTCAATTTCTCCCCTCCCCAGCTTTCCTTCACCATGAAACTAGCCAGCCCACCAACAATTCCTGTTTATCTGCACATGGCCTTTCTCCTTACAGTGTCATTAATATGACATGAAAACCCCTCCAATCAGGCAATCAGAAGTGTGTCAGTCAAATCCTCTGCTTTACTTGGCTTATCTCCATCTGGCTCATCTCACTCTCATGATCACAAGAACCTAAACACCCCACAACCTCTTCTCCTACTGACCTTCATGAGGTCTTCCTACAGCTACTTTGATCAACTCTTGTTCTCCTAAAGTCAATTAGGTTAGTACAACACTTTCCAATAGACCTTGCTATGGTGATGGAAAATTTTGTATCTGAACTGTCCAGTATGGGACCCACTAGCCGTATGTGGCCACTGAGCCTTTGAAATGTGGCTACTGTTATCATAAAACTTATTTTTTTACATTTTAATTAACTAGAAATGTAAATAGCCATCTGCAGCTGGTGACTACAAGATTGGACAAACACAAGATTGGAACATTCCTCTTTGACCAATGTAACATAAAAAATATTTCCCAGCATATATTCAAAACACTCATGATATATTTATATAGGCACTAACCAAATATATCTTACTTACTTAATACTTAACCTAAAATATTTTCCTTCTTCCAATACAGAGGATTTTCCTTTTCTTCAATGATAGCTATCAGCTATTCAGTTCAGTTCAGTCGCTCAGTCTGTCCAACTCTTTGTGACCCATGGACTGCAGCATGTCAGGCCTCCCTGTCCATCACCAACTCCCGGAGTTCATCCAAACTCATGTTCATTGAGTCAGTGATGCCATCCAACCATCTCATCCTCTGTCCTCCCCTTCTCCTCCCACCTTCAATCTTTCTCAGCATCAGGGTCTTTTCAAATGAGTCCGCTCTTCGCATCAGGTGGCCAAAGTATTGGAGTTTCAGCTTCAACATCAGTCCTTCAAATGAACACTCAGGGATGATCTCCTTTAGGATGGACTGGTTGGATCTCCTTGCAGTCCAAGGGGCTCTCAAAAGTCCTCTCCAACACCACAGTTCAAAAGCATCATTTCTTTGGCACTCAGCTTTCTTTATACTCCAACTCTCACATCCATACATGACCACTGGAAAAACCATAGCCTTGACTAGACGGACCTTTGTTGGCAAAGTAATGTCTTGGCTTTTTAATATGCTGTCTAGGTTGGTCATAACTTTCCTTCCAAGGAGTAAGCGTCTTTTAATTTCATGGCTATTATAAGTAAGCAAAAATTATCCCCTAAGCAAAGCTTCCCTGTGACCACTATGGAAGCAGTCATCACTCTAAGACTCACACATCATTTTATGTGTACATATCTAGCACAGAACCCACCACAGTGTATTAGATCAGTGTTTACATTTTGATTCCCCCCATCTCTAACAGAATGTAAGCAATGATCTAATATACTGTCCCACCCCTCCTGTTATAGGGCTTCCCTGGTGGCTCAGAATCTGATTGCTAATGCAGGAGACAATGGATTCAATCTCTGGGTCGGGAAGATCCCCTAGAGAAGGAAATGCCAACCCTCTCCAGTATTCATTCTTGACAGAGGAGCCTGGCAGGCTACCGTCCATGGAGTCGCAAAAGAGTCAGACAAGGCTTAGAAACCAAACAACTCCTGTTAGAAGGGGTTCTCTCAGAAAGAGGGGAGAGGCTCTTTTATTCCTCTTGGATTCACCAATTCCTAGAGCAAGAGTGGACATAGGAACATAAAACTGTCTGATGAGTAAATGAATGAAAAATAACTAAAGGCAAGATTGGTAGAAAGGTTATGACTATTTTTCTTTGAATGAACACAGGAAGGGTAAAATCTAGCTGGGGCAGAGATAATTAAAGTATCATCTGTTTTATGTCTTTTTTTCCTCCACGTTTCTTTTTATGGGAGTCACTGTGATCTATTTGAGAGATGATGTAGAATTCTAATTGCCAATGAGAGCTCTGTGGAGGCCAGCATTAAACAGTATTTGAGTTGTCACTTAGCAAATGTTGGTAAGAGATGGGAGACAACATGCCTGGTGGAACAGTTCTCACCACAGTTGTCATCTGCTACACACACCAACCCAAGACATTTCTCTGCAGACTTCTGAGTCACAGTTAATATACTGGAGTGTTGCCATCACTCCAGCCCCCTCTAATCCTTTTTTCGACACTGATTCAGTGGTCTTTTAAATGCAGGTGATATTGGGTCATGTCTGTGATTAAAATCTACTGCTGCCCAAACTCCTTAACATGAGTTGCAAAACCCTGTGTGATCTGATACCCAACTCAGCTCTCTACCACTCTAGCCTTTTTTAGCCTCTCTTTGCCAAGTTCTTCTGGCCTCAGAGCATGTGATATTTCAGTTTACGCTCCCTAGAATTCTCTTCACTCTCTTTTTTGCCTAGTTATTGTCAGCTCAGACATCACATTTCTTGATGCCTGGACAAGGTTAATTATAAATCACACTTACCTCTCCATATTAAAAACATTCATCACTAATGGTTTTACATTTATTTATGAGTATTTGATACAAATCAGTCTCTACCCCCAAATGCTTAGATCCATGGAGACATGAGTATGTTTACTTTTGTGACCATGTGACGATCTCTCTCCTAACTGCCTAGCACAAAGTGGACACTCAGTGAATGTCTGTTTGATGAATTAATGAATGATTGATAAAAAAAATCTCCCTTAAGAGCGTGAACCCAACAACTAAATATTGTTAAAGATCACAACTCAAGTGCTTAAAGTCACAAAGGTTAGGTCCCTGATAAAGAAAAAAGATACCAATCGTGGCCTGACTTTTTCCTAGTAAAAGACAGTGATGACTCTCAGGCAAAGGATAAGGTTCCAAGATCACTTAACAGATTCTATCTTATTCTAGGAAATGACTCACCTGGGTGTGCATGCTAAGTCGCTGCATTCATGTCCGACTTTTTGTGACCCCATGAACTGTAGCCTACCAAGCTCCTCTGTCCATGGAATTTTCCAGGTAAGAATACTGGAGTAGGTTGCCATTTCCTACTCGAGGGGAGCTTCCGCACCCAAGAATTGAACCCACTTCTCTTATGTCTCCTTCACTGGTAGACAGGTTCTTTACCACTAGTGACACCTGGGAAGCTCTCACCTAGAGGTCACTAAATCAGCACACCACATCACCATCTACAGTGACCAGACAGATGCTTCCAGGGATAACTAGGAGCACTGATGCTAAAATATCCACAAATTTCCATTGTGGAATTTACGTCAGGGGTCAAGGATATGGACCTTTAAGCTTAAATATTTCCTGATCGTTAAAACAAGAGAAATGGCAAATCCCACTTTTCACATGTTGCATCTGGTTTTGGATATACTATTAATTTTGTAAACATACAGTAAAACACATTGATTACTTACTGACAGTCACTCGTTCACTCCTTCATCAACTATTCAATGACTCATTAGTATTACCCAGCTGTGGTAGACACATAGGGACACTGTGTCTGGTCTCATGGTGCCTACACTCCAGTGGATGGTAACAGCTAACATTTATTGAGCAAATGCTCTCATTCCAACCACTGTGCTAAGAGCTTTACATGCATTACCTCACCTTAGTGTTTCTGCAAATCATGTAAGTTAATATAATAGGCATTTCGTTTGTTTGTTTGAAGACTGCCTAGAATCCACTGTTCTTAACAGCCACTGTTTCTCTTGAGAAATTATTCTTCCCGGAGACATTCTCTAGTTGGGACCATCAGACAAAGGCACCACCCTCCCCAGCCAAGTGTCAAAAGTAACCCAGGCTTCTAAACCAAGCAAGTGCTCCCTCCCTGGAATCTGAATATTGGGCAGGGAGAGAATGATATGGAAAGGGGCTGCATTCAAACCAGATTTCTCTGATCAAGACATAATTTGGGCTTCCTTCTTAATGTCCTGTGCATGCTGCCTTCAAATCCATGATAGCATCATAATTAACTATTTTTGCGTAAGTTAGAGCCAGTTTCTGTTGCTTATAACTCAAGAACATTAGTTATCACTGAAAAGATGACAAGATGGGTTGAGATATGTATCCAAGGTCACACAGCTGGAAAATGGTGGGGTTAGGATAAGGCAATGGCACCCCACTCCAGTACTCTTGCCTGGAAAATCCCGTGGATGGAAGAGCCTGGTAGGCTGCAGTCCATGGGGTCGCTGAGAGTTGGACACGACTTAGTGACTTCACTTTCACTTTTCACTTTCATGCATTGGAGAAGGAAATGGCAACCCACTCCAGTGTTCTTGCCTGGAGAATCCCAGGGAGACGGAGCCTGGTAGGCTGCCGTCTATGGGGTCGCACAGAGTTGGACATGACTGAAGTGACTTAGCAGCAGCAGGACAGAAATAGAATGAGAACTCATGCAGTCTGATTCTAGACTCATTGTTACTGGAAATGAAGATGCTGTCCATAGGTGCCATGGCTCATAAGGTAAGTTCCAGCGGTTTTTATGCTGTCCTGTCTTGATCAAGGTTTTATGAATGTACCACCATCAGCTCATAGTGAAGTCCCTAACTCACATCCTTGTTTGAGTGTTTGAAGGGACTTCTAGAGCAGAACATGGAGGTTTCCTCTATGCAGTAGACTGGTGGACATTTGTGAACGGAACTAGCCAGAGTCTCCAAGACACCGACTCCTGTCACTTCAAACGGGACCCAGCGACAGATGAGCTGGCCGCTGGCAGTCAGTAGTTTCCTCTGCATAGCACCCAAAGTGACCTTGGAACAGAATCAGCTACAGGTCTAAATGGAGCCTCCCTGTCCTCCCCCTGTCCCCTAGCCGAGGTTTATCAAGTTCTAGGGAGTAGAGAAGCTCACTCCAAAAACAAGCCCCTAAAATTTTTGAGCCAGAAGTCTCTTTCTCTGAGTATTGAAGTCTTTGCTGCAGCTTCCAAAGTGAGTGAGTCAAGCCTGTGGGAAGAAAAAAGCCTTGGAGAACCAGCAAGGAGGCACAGAGGGAGGAATACCACCAAGCCAGGGTTATAATCCTGCCCCATGACCTTAAGGACCTTGTCAACTCATGAGAGGAAGAAACATATAAATATATTGTTGGAGTCCAGTGAAGAATCCAAGAGAATTTCTTTGGCTGGGTTGGTTGTGATTTCTCATGCATACAATAACAAGTTTCTGGCTTCCCTGGCACATATGCTTGAGCAATGTGTTGCTGTGTCTCTGACAGTTGGTGACATTTCCTTTGCAGTCAGTCAGCAAGATTCGTACAGAGGCTGTGTGTCCAATGAAGAAATCAACATCCTGAGTCCCATATTGGCTGTTAGTCATCATTTATACATCCATCCAAAACACATTCATTGAACACCTACTGTGTGCTCAGGCTAGGGAAAACAAAGATGTATCTGAAGCAGTTCCTGCTCCCTCAACAAGATGACACATGTACTTAAATAACTATATTACACAGTGATATTATTAACTAGAAAAACTGCAATTAACATTTAATTGTGCCAAGAACTACTCTAAAATATTTTGCACGCAATATTTCTTTTAACCTTCACAGTAGTTATGCTACTATACCCTTTTATAGATGAGAAGTATGGAGAAAATGTGTAATTTCCCCAAGATCACACTAGTACAGAAAGAATGGGGGCAAAGTACTTCTGGATTCCAGGGCAAAGATAGAAGAGCAACAGGAAGATTTTGTAGTGAAGATAGTGTGTGAACTGGTCCTGAAACTCTATCATCTATTAAGCTGGTCTTAAGGAAACATAATCATATTTCTGTTGTGATTCCTACCCTCAAGAATCATTGTTAACCTACATTCTTCATCTGAGAATTTCTTTTAAATCTGCGGTACTGACAACAGACTTAACATGAAGGCTTTAGACTTATATTGATCTCTTTTTCAAAGCTTGGAAAAGTTCATTTTATTGTTCTGCTGTGTCTGAGATCTGAGAATTCAGTAAATTGATTAAAAAATTAACACCGAGTTAGAGGATCAATTGAAAAACTGATTCCTTGATGGATTTATCAATTGGCCACAGGGCCATTCAACAATGAGAATCTTTCCACCAGGTGAGATTCTGGACATAAACCAATCCATCACTTCCAATTTAAAAATGAAAGAATGAAGACACATAGAAGTAAAAGAGACTTGTCCAAGGGTACACTCAGACTTTGTATAAGAGCCAGGACTGGCACCCTTGCCTTCTGATTTTTAATCCAGCATTCTTTTTTATCAAAAACAGTAGCTTAATTTACTGAAGTATAACTGAAAGACACAAAATCATATATTTTAAAGTGTACAGTTTGATCCATTTTGACATGTGTATAACCTCTGAAACCATCACGAGAGCAGACAAATATTTTCATTGTCTCCAGAATTTTCCTCATGCCTCTTTATCCCTCCCTATACCTCCATTCCCAGGCAACCACTGATCTACTCTCTATCACTGTAAGTTTTCTCTTTGGGGAATTTTATATAAATGTAACCATAAACTGTATACTTTTTCTTGGCTGGCCTCTTTTACACACATGGTTACTCTGAAATCCTTCCACACTGTGTGTGTGTGTGTGTCCATAGCTCGTTCCTTTTCAGTGCTGAATAATATTCCATTATGTGACTATAATGCAATTGTTCAGCCATTCATCTGTTAATGTACACTTGGGTTGTTTTTGATTATGAGCTGCTGTAAATAAATTCATGGTAAACATTCCTGTACTTACGTTCCTGCAAGTGTTTGTACGGACATATGCGTTCATTTCTCTTGGACACATACCTAGGAGGATGGTGGTTGAATCCTATGATAGCTGTATGTTTACCTTTTTCAGAAACTACCAAACTGCTTTCCAAAGTTGTACCATTTTACGTCCCACCAACACTGCACGTGAATTCTACTTGCTCCCCATCCTCTCCAACATGTAGTACCAATTTTCTCTTCAGTATTATTTTTACTAGCTGATAAAGTCTTTAATGCTGCACAAGTAGAGGAATACCTTTCAGTGTCTGAGTTCTGATGTGATTTTCTTACCCCCTAGCCCTTTTCTTTTCTCTCCTCATTGGTTTTGGTAGGATAGCCTTTGCTCAAGTTGAGAAAAAAGAGTAGCTTTTTAAAGAGGAAAGGTCAATGTGAAAAAGAGAAAGCTCTAACTCTTAGAGGTGCTCCCCTTTGGTGAATATGAAAGCTTGCTCACTCAGCACACAGGAAGAGCTTTCCATTACCACCAGACTAGAGCTAGGCAAAACTCACTGACCTGAGGCTAGAAGCCTAAAGGGTCCAATGAAGGTGGAAAAAAAGCAGGGAGACCAATAAGAAAGCTCTCCATATCCCATTCTGGTAGGATCTTTACAGACCAAAAGGTAACCACCTCTTTCATTCTGGATGTCTTCTCTTGGTTATCCCTGTAAGAAATCCATAAATACCTAGCATTAGTTATTAAATCATAATAACTACTACTAAATTAGCAGAGACCTCATGTCAGGAACTGTACTAAGAATTTCTCAGAACAACCATGTGAGGTTGGTACTCCAAATCTTATTTGACACACAAGGAAAGTGAAACAGAGATGTGAAGTGACTTGTCCATGATCATCAACCTAGTAACTGAATAGAATTTGAACCTAGTTCTGACTGATTTCAGAACCCAAGTGCCTAACCACTCAACCACCTTTTTCAATGACTGAATATGCATGTTGTGAACATAAGTGAATAGTAAATGAGTATGACCCCCCACTTCCAAGTCTAACCCTCAATGAGTTTATTCTGTAGTGTCATGGATTGATTGCAGGCATTGCATGCCAAATATTCAAGGAATTTCTGCAATCCTTAAATGTTTGCCAAAAATAGGTCCTTCATGCTTTCTAAAAAATTCTGGAGGGAAGGGAAAATCCATATTTGAACTTCAGTTACTAGCTGCATCGACCTTTTCTGCCTACTCATTCAAGCTCATATTTCAGAGATTGCTGTATTTTTTTCCGCTCTGAGTACCCCTGCCCACAATGTTCAGTGATTCTCCACTTTTGATATACGTGTCTCACCTGGGGAGCTTGTTAAAAACAAAAATGTCAGGGCTTCACATTCTGAGATTCTCATTCCATAAGACAGGTTTTGAACCCAGCATCAGTATTTTCAGCAAGCATCCTACCTAAATAGAGAGGCAATTGTTACTTTGTAGCTGCCATTATCCATTTCCTAACCTAAAATCAACCCAATTTTATTTGATAGAATTACTTCTATGCTGGGCTTGATCCCAGTGGGAGGGTAAATCCAGGCACTCATTCTCATAGAAGCTAAACCCCTTTTCCCATCAGTTGGTTTTGATAAGGAATTTTCAGGTAAACTAAGGTTAGCCAATCATGTGGACTCTCGCACGACTTTGAATTTTCAGGGGGAAAAAAAAAATGGAAATGTTGCAGCTCAACAAAGATGTCCTGCTCCATCCAAGAGTTTCCTTGGACCTAACTTGTCCTTCATCCTACTTGCCCAAATATCTTTTCAACAAATATTTCCTATTCAAGTTACCCAATCAGTTTCTGATACTTACAACTAAAGTGATACTCTGTTAGTATCACAACTTTCACAATGTAGGTTGTGAAAGAATTCATAGAAATATTAGCAAGAGGAGAAAAGAGAGTTTTTATCCACTTTCCAAGAGAAGAAAGGGACAAGACTCATAGAGTGGCATTGCATTGAAAGAGGGGTTTGAGTCTTATATTGAGCTTCAAAGGGCAAAATGCAGGAAAAGGGGGTGGGTTCATCTCTCTTTTGGTCCACAGTAGTACTCAGCTTTGCTGTGTCTCTATAGCATGTCATTTTTTGCAGAATAGACTTGCAGTCTTCAGTAATTTTCCAGTCCATGAATGTCTGAAAGAGGCTTGATAGCGACTCTTGTGCTGTTCTGTTTTGAACAATGTTAGATCGTTGACATGTGGGTGTTAGTCACTCAGTTTTGTCCAACTCTTTGCAACCCCATGGACTGCAGCCCTACAGGCCCCTCTGTCCATGGGATTTTTCAGGCAAGAATATTGGAGTAGATTGCTGTTTCTTTCTCCAGAGGATTTTTCCGATCCAGGGATCGAACCCAGGTCTCCTACACTGGATGCAGATTCTTTCCCATTTGAGCCACCAGGGAAGCCCAGGGGTCTGCGTATTCCATGATAACTCTCAAAGGGATCCAAAGGCCCTTTGAGAAACAGGGCCTTTAATTTTTAGTACTTCTCTACTTGGTCATTTTGGAAAAGGGCCTGTAATCAGTTCTAGCTATCTCTAGCCATCATTCCTACATGAGTAAACTTGTCAAATCTTTTCAAAAACAAAAGGATACCCAGTGTTCACAATATTTTAATCTTTTTCTTTTGTTGTCTCTGTATATAGTGAGGATCCTTTTTTTTTCCCTTTTGTCCTGTTCACTATTAAATAAGAACTCCAACATGCTGTTCTTAGGCTGACAAATTCACAATTACTCTTACTAGCTTTTCTCTGTTTGTGCACATCAGGAGCTGCTATTATCCTAAAAGTAGAGAAACCAAGTGGACATCTGACAAGCCACTAATTAGCTGGCTGGTGGTGTGTTCATGTAGGCCATGACCTCTAGGAACTGACTGCAATGTGAAGATCCATAGGAAAGCACGGAAAACCAAGCGTCATGTTATTAGCAACTCTTCATGAAATGATGACATTCCAATGATAACAATAGATGCTAATTGTTCCCTCAAATGAAGTTTCTATGGTAATGAGCACATGGTCACAGATTTTTGGCTAAAGAGTTAGTTGTTGCAGAACAAATTGTAGCAGAAAAGAATAAGGACTGTGACCCTCATTTCCCCCAGCTAAGGAGATCTTATGTACTCTTGTGTTATGTACTGTTGTTAACAAACTAGCTCCGGATGCCGCAGTTATCTTGCTCTTCAGAAGAATGAGCTTCTGGTGGGTTGTGGATCCTGAGGTTTGAGCGAGGGGCGGGAAGGATGTAACATTTATTTGGTAGTGCCAGGCCTTAGTTGCAGCCCTGGAGATCTTTGATCTTCATTGTGGCATGTGGGATCTTTAGCTGTGGCTTGAAAACCCCATAGTTCTGGCATGCGGGATCTAGTTTTCTGTTCAGGGGTCAAACCCCCGCCCCCTGCATTGGGAGCACAGAATCTTAGCTGCTGGACCACCAAGAAAGTCCCCTCTGGGGTTTTTGACTGGCCAACATCTTTATTTTTCCCCTTCTCTGAGAGTGACATCCAAGTATGCTTCTGGGAGATCACCATTTGCCCATCATAGTCTGTAAATGTTCAATGAGGGTAACACCACCTCATCATTTCCAAGAATGGGAATAGAACCTAGGCGTGGCTAGTCAGGGAACTCAGTTTCCCTGGCCAGACTGACTGATCCAAGATAGACAGTATGGCACAAGACAGACCAGTGCCCCTCGGGCTAGAGCCTTTGGGAAGACGGTGCTTTCAGCTGAGTTCATTAAGCTGGTTAGACCCAAGCCATTTTTGCCATCAGGAAGGGAGAGGCAATATCAGAATCAAATCAACTCAGAGAAAAGCAGAACCAGGAGACTGAGAAAGACATATTCCTGGTGTCATTCTACGAATCATTGAATCCAGCCATGACTGAGGTAGCTCTACCACCTGGAGTTTTCAACTACACCAGCCACCAAATTCCTTTTTAATTTTGCTTAAGTTATTTTTGAATTGGGTTTCTATCACTTGCAACTACAAAAATCTTGAGTAATTCACATGAGAAGCAATAGAGTGATGCCCACCCCAACTTTCTGAACTACTCTTTCTAGTCTAGGAGGAAAAGTAGCATAGGCATAAGGGAAGGACAGGAAGCTCTTATAATTGAATTCTCCTGCTACAAACACTTTCCCACACATTTCCTAAGCTCTTCAGCAAAATCTTGTTTCCTTGCCTTCCTTCTGCACAATGTTTTCAAATTCAGAACATATGCTGAAACATTCCAAATGACTTGACTTCTGCTGTTTCTCTCTCTTAATGAAAGCATTTTATTTTGTGTGAATGACTGGCCTCCTCATCACCTGATGCCTTTCTTCCGCTTGTGTTTTTCTGTAAGAAGCAAGAACAGCTTCCTATGAGGCAAAGGTCATTAAACCCATCATGGCCACCCAATACTTCAGGCAAAGTCTCCATGAGAGTGAGTCACAGAGAGAAGACTCAGAGCACACAGGTCAGGGTCACCTCCTTGTATCCATCCTAATGTGCACACTCCACTTCTTAATGCATTCACACCCCAGTGAGGGACACTCGATCTTTGATATATAATGGCTTTTCTGATGTGATGAGATGAACTAGTGAGTAGTCCAACATGCCTCACTAGTATGAAGTTATAAAGTCAGTTTGCAGCTTATCACCATTCTTGACCCCTCACAAGTAATTTATTGCCAGACCCTGTGATTTCTGTCAAGAAACTTAAAAGTGAAGCTCAGAATGCTTAAATGAAAACACAAGGGGACTTTCCTGGTAGTCCATGGCTAAGACTCCTCGGTCCCGATGCAGGGGGACCGGGGTTCAATCCCTGGTCAGGGAACTAGATCCCACCTGCAGCAAAACAAAGATCAAAGTTCCCACACCTGCAACTAAGACCCCAATCAGTCAAATAAGGAGGTAAATATTAAAAAGAAAAGAAAAAGAAAACACAGGGGATTTCCACTCCACTGGACCATAGTTTACTTGGCCCAAAGAGCCTCTGCTTTACATCAGATCACATCAGATCAGATCAGTTGCTCAGTTGTGTCCGACTCTTTGCAACCCCATGAATCGCAACACGCCAGGCCTCCCTGTCCATCACCATCTCCTGGAGTTCATTCAAACTCACGTCCATCAAGTTGGTGATGCCATCCAGCCATCTCATCCTCTGTCGTCCCCTTTTCCTCCTGCCCCCAATCCTTCTCAGCATCAGAGTCTTTTACAATGAGTCAACTCTTTGCATGAGGTGGCCAACGTACTGGAGTTTCAACTTTAGCATCATTCCTCCAAAGAAATCCCAGGGCTGATCTCCTTTAGAATGGACTGGTTGGATCTCTTGCAGTCCAAGGGACTCTCAAGAGTCCTCTCCAACACCACAGCTCAAAAACATCAATTCTTCGGCGCTCAGCTTTCCTCACAGTCCAACTCTCACATCCATACATGACCACTGCTTTACATACATAACAAAGATAAAATCTAAAACCTTATGGAGAATGACTACAGATGAAGAAAAGATTGGGGGAATGTGAAAGAAAAAACAGTAAAATCTGGCAAAAACTGGACTGGGAATACAAAGAAAAAGACAAATTAGAAATTGTGCTGGAGTTTGTTGCTTAGGAAGCTAGACATAACGTAGAAAATAGGCATAAATTAGAGCTCAGAAATTTAAAAGTATTGCTTTCATTTCTTTTACAAAAAGAATGCTGTTTAATTGTAGAAACAGAAATTCCCTATAATCACACTGCCCAAAGACAAACACAATTAAAACTTTAGTGCATTTCTTTTTTTTTTTAATTGGGGTATAATTACTTAACGATGTTGTATTAGTTTCTGCTGTACAACCGTGTGAATCATCCATACGTATACCTATATCCCCTCCCTCTTGAACCTCCCTCCTTCACCTCCCTCCATCCTTCCCCTCTAGATCATCACGGAGCACCGAGCTGAGCTCCCTGCGCTATAGAGCAGCTTCCCACTAGCTAACTGTTTTATACATTGGGTAGTACATTTCTTTTATAACCAGACATACACACTGATTTAGAGAGCTATGATTATGTTAGCATTACTTATTACAACCTGTTTGTTTAAACATAATATTTTATGATCATTATTCCACATCATTAAAAATTCTAAATGCTACTTTTAAATTTTATTTTTTCAGTTAATTATTCAACATCTCAGATATTTGAAGAGGCATAAGGAACAATACCATGAGCACCCTGTACCCACTCCCCAGCTTAAGAAAGTAATTATTACAAACTCAGTTGAAGCTTTCTGTATAAACCTCTGGAGTAACATTCCTATCTCTCTCCACTAAATATGGAGTTTTTCGGGCTGCATAATGTTCCCTTATAGAAATGTATCATAATCTATACAAAATCAATGTATCATAACTAACCATTATTTTTCTTTAAAAGTTTTTAACTTTTTATTTCGTATTTGGGTATAGCCGATAAACACTGCTGTGATACATTTAGATGAACAGTGAAGGGACTCAGCCATGTGTACGTATATAGCCATCCTCCTCCAAACTCCCTTCCTATCCAGGCAGCTACACAACCTTGAGCAGAGCGTAATGCGCTGCACAGCGGGTCCTTGTTGATTACCCATTTTAAATATAGCAGTGTGTAATGTCCATTCCATGGATGAACCTAGAGACTGTCATGTTGAGTGAAGTAAGTCATACAGAAAAGGAGAAATATTGTATGACATCTCTTATATGAAGACTCCAGAAAGAAATGATACAAATGAACTTACAAAACAAAAACAAACTCACAGTCTTAGAGAATGAATTTATGGTTGCCATTGTTAGGGAAAGAATAGGTAAGGGACAGTTAGGGAGTTTGGAATTAACCAGTTTTTTATTGCTGTTTTTCACAATTATGTATATTAGTACAACAAACATCATTAACTATCCATTTTTTACATACACATATGCCATTTATTTCAGGGTTCTCAGGTGGCACTAGTGGTAAGGAACCCATCTGCCGATGCAGGAGACATAAGAGATGCGAATTCAATCCCTGGGTTGAGAGGATCCCCTGGAAGAGGGCATTGCGACCCACTCCAGTATTCTTGCCTGGAGAGCCCCATGGACAGAGGAGCCTGGTGGGCTACAGTCCGTGGGGTCACAGAGTCGAACACGACTGAAGTGACTTAGCACGCACACACATGTGATTATTTCCTTAAGACAAATTCCTAGAAGTAAACTTGCTTTTGCCCAATAGTAAGAACATTTTGCTCCATATTGTTAAGTTGCCACCAAAAAAAGTTCGGACTAAGTACACCCCATCTCACCTGGGCATTGTATGAAAGAGCTTATGAGACGCTGCACATGGAATATTGGGTAAGCATCATAAATTTTGTTTCTATACCGTCTTTTCACTTGGCCTACAAAGTGTCTGTTTCTGGGCACGGATTCTATATGCAGCACTGGAGATACAGAAGTCAATAAAGGTCTATCCGTTTAACAGGGAACAGCACTGGAGTGGGAGGCAGAAGATGCCGATGCTGGAGAGGCAGGCTAGCAAAGTGATTAGAGCACTACTTTGGCAGCCAGGCTTCCCACTTGGGCAAGTTATTTAGCTTCTCTGTGTCTCAGTTTACTTATCCATGAAATATAGGGACAACAAATCAAACGTGTCCAGCATAACCCAAAAATCTAAGTCTGAAAGTGAAAGTGAGAGTCCTTTTGTCATGTCCGACTCTTTACGATCCAGGCCAGAATACTGGAGTGGGTAGTCTTTCCCTTCTCCAGGGATCTTCCCAACCCAGGGATTGAACCCAGGTCTCCCAGGGATTGAACCCAGGTCTCCCACATTACGGGCAGATTCTTTACCAATTGAGCTACAAGGGAAGTCCAAGAATACTGGAGTGGGTGGCCTATCCCTTCTCCAGCGGATCTTCTGAGAAATCAAACCGGAGTCTCCTGCATTGCAGGTGGATTCTTTACCAACTGAGCTATGAGAGAAGCCTCAATCTAAGTCTAGAAAGACACAATGCACAGTACCACTTGATTGAAATGCAGGGTTACTAATTCACATACAAGGGTTTCCCGGGTGGTGCAGTGGTAAAGAATCTGCCTGTCAATGTAGGAGACATGGGTTCTTCCCTGGGTCAGGAAGAGCCCCTGGCATAGGAAATAACAACCACTCCAGTATTCGTGCCTAGAAAATCTATGGACAGAGGAGCCTGGTGGGCTACAGTCCATGGAGTCCCAAGGAACTGGACACGACTGAGTGACTGACACATACACAACTCACCGACATACTACAATGCACAGTACCACTTGATTGAAATGCAGGGTTACTAATTCACATACAAGGGTTTCCCGGGTGGTGCAGTGGTAAAGAATCTGCCTGTCAATGTAGGAGACATGGGTTCTTCCCTGGGTCAGGAAGAGCCCCTGGCATAGGAAATAGCAACCACTCCAGTATTCTTGCCTAGAAAATCTATGGACAGAGGAGCCTGGTGGGCTACAGTCCATGGAGTCCCAAGGAACTGGACACGACTGAGTGACTGACACATACACAACTCACCGACATACACAGCATCTTAGGAAAACATAAGAGGTTGAAAGCAAAGGCAGAGTAGCAAGCCAGAAAATAAAAACAAAGGGAAGATGGGCAGGAAGGAGAGCAACAAGGTTTCTGCTCACGGCACAAAACAAGGGGGCCCAGGAAATGCCCCATGACAGTTCCCCTGGGTCCCTGCCTGTGTGTCATCCCCAAAGCAGATTAGCTAAATGCTTCATGGCTGTGATCCACTCTGCCTGCCTGAGGCTTCCTCTGAGCCATGCAGAGGCAAGTTACTATAAGGGCTTTGGCTCCCATGAAGAGGAGTATATACTCCGTTGACAAGAAGAAAGGAAAATATGCCCTCTCATTGCACATCCAGTGTAATCTCCCACATACTATCACATAGAAAGAAAGCATGCTGAAGACAATATGCTGCATGTGATCCCATGTATATACATATGAAACTAGTATTCATTCATTCACACAGTAATTCATTCAAAAGTCTTTATTGAGGCCTTGTTATGTACCAGGCCCTGTGCTCCCTGCAGAATATGGTCATTGTTGCAGGGGAGTTTCCATTCCAGTGGCTGACACTGACATCAATATCTTATATACTTCCATTTTTAAAGGGCTGTCAAACTGCCCAACATGAGTTATTTCCTGTGAAAACTGCTGCTCGTTTTCAGAAATCCATTGTCCTCAGTGTTTGCCAAATTGTCAAAATGGCCTTCACAGTTTTCTCCAGGAGGCCGTCAGAAACTTCATGTCCACTCTCCAGTCCTCGCTGCCTCACTGAGAGACCCCCCTACCCCCAGTGTCTCTCACCAGACTCCTCACCCTGCCTTCATTTTAAACATTCAGTCAGTTTGACATGCGATTACCCTCCCACTTGCACTGTGACTCAAATACTTGGATAGGTGTTTGGTACATTTGTAGATTTTCCCCCCAACGATCCTCAACTTCTACTTATACATACATACCAATCTCCATCGTGTCTACACAGTTTTCAATTTTTTTCCCTTTGTTTAAATCATTTCTTTTTTTTTCCAAAAAGGTATATTTTAAAATTATTTTTGCAAAAGGAATACTAGCTTGTTGTAAGAAAAATAAATGCAAGCTCATTAAACTTCATAAAAGTGTTAGTTGCTCAGTAGTGTTCAACTCTTGTGACCCCATAGACTGTAGCCCACCAGGTCCATGGAATTCTCTAGGCAAGAATACTGGAGTGGGTTGCTATTCCCTTCTCCAGGGGATCTTCTGGACACAGGGATTGAACCTGGGTCTCCTGCATTGCAGGCAGATTCTTTACCATTAGAGCCACCAAGGAAACACTCACCTTCATAAAATAGAATGCAAAATGTTTCCCTTCTTTGTCCCACCAGTAACTCCCAACCCCAGAGGCAGCCATTATTCTCAGACAAACTGGGGCTTTAGCTGCATAACTCCTTATCTTTGTGAACTCAGACAAGTCACTTAACTTCTCTGAATCTTAAGGTCTTCATTTGTAAAGCAGGAGTGATAATTCCTATTACCACAGATGTGAATCATACTTGTGAAGTTTAACCCATAGTACAGTGCCTGACTGTAGAGAATGCTCAGGAAACAGTAGCTATGTTAGTATTCTTGAAGTTACAGCCTTACATTATCATTCCTTTGCAAATGTGGTCATAATTTTTCAACATACCATCTGATTTTTAATGCAGATGGTATCATTCTGTGTTGTGAACTCAGACAAGTCACTTAACTTCTCTGAATCTTAAGGTCTTCATTTGTAAAGCAGGAGTGATAATTCCTATTACCACAGATGTGAATCATACTTGTGAAGTTTAACCCATAGTACAGTGCCTGACTGTAGAGAATGCTCAGGAAACAGTAGCTATGTTAGTATTCTTGAAGTTACAGCCTTACATTATCATTCCTTTGCAAATGTGGTCATAATTTTTCAACATACCATCTGATTTTTAATGCAGATGGTATCATTCTGTGTGTGTGTTTAAAAAATTGTCAGTTAATTTATCTGGGACATCTATCTTTATTTTGGCTGCGTCAGGTCTTAGCTGGGGCTTGCGGGATCGTTCTTTGCAATGCTTGAACTCTCTAGTTGTGGCCTGCAGCCTCAGTATTCTCGGTGCTTGGGCTTAGTTGCTCTGCAGCACGTGGGGTCTTAGTTTCCCGACCAGGGATCACCCCAGCGTCCCTTGTATTGCAAGGACCACTGGGACCACTAGGGAAGTTCCCTGGGACACCTATCTTAATCTTTTTAATACATTATAGAATACCAATGCATTGATATTCCATGCTTAATCATTCCGTTATTGACAGTTATTTAGGCTTTCAAATTAGGTTCTCAGTGCTGAAAGGAACATTCTTGAACACAAAGGTTTGAGTTTCTATGGGAGTGTTTTCTCAGTGGAATCTCAAAAATGGAATTGTGTCCATTTTTAATTTTAATAGTTACTATGACCCAAGGCAGTCATCTGTTTCACTCCCAGAATATTTCCAGCTTTCTGCTTTCCAAGGCCTCATGGGGGCTATACCTTCTGGTCCCTTAGCCAGCAGAAAAGCTATGTGACTTGATCAGTAAACTGTGAGTACAAGGGACACGTGTCATCACCATTCTATTGCCAGTTTGAAGCCTTGCAGGCATCCTTTATCTTCTGCCGCAGTGACCAGCAATGTTCCAGATAGTGGCTGCTTCACCAGCCTGAGTCCTGCAGTGAGGACAGCGTGGAACAAAGCCCCAGCTAACTCACCAAGAACACACAGAATCAGTGAGAGGTAAACATGTGTTGTTTCAGACCACCATCATTTCGACTGTTGGTTACTGTGTCATAATTTGATTGACACACTGCCAAATTTCTCTCTGGAAAAGTTTTTTTTTTTTTTTCCCAATTTACACTCGTACATAAAGTAAGTAAAATAGTCTCATTACTGTGTACTCCTTGTGCAATTTTTCTTAATTTTACCAATTTTTCTTTCTGATTAGTCTTATTAGATATGAGCCAAAAAAGAGAGGGTTTAATGCCTTAGGCACTTACCAAAGCTTTATTAATTTCACCCCCTCCTTATTTGTTAGCAAATCCCATTTTTTTCAAAAATACCCTACATGCTAATATGCAACTAAAAGTCCTTTTCATACACTTTAATTGCCTTTTCTCTCCACATTGCCTGATTTCCTTTCTATCAGCCTCATCTTACACTTGTTAGCCTTAACAAGTGCATATCCCATCCATCTCTCTCCCCACTACCTTGATTTTCACATGGTATTTTTCCCCCAAGAGAACTGAGGAGTCACTATTTTATATGTGACTGTCTAAAATTCACTCTAACTCCATACCTCTTACCTTTATTCTTCATCAGTTCAGTTCAGTTGCTCAGTTGTGTCTGACTCTTTGCGACCCTGTGAATCGCAGCACACCAGGCCTCCTTGTCCATCACCAGCTCCCAGAGTTCACCCAAACTCCTGTCCATCCAGTCGGTGATGCCATCTAGCCATCTCATCCTCTGCCGTCCCCTTCTCCTCCTGCCCCCAATCCCTCCCAGCATCAGTCTTTTCCAATGAGTCAACTATTCTGCATAAGGCGGAACAAATGTTAAGTGTGTATCCAGACCCTGGCCACTCTTTAAGAACCAGCTCAAATGCCACCTACTTCTTTAAGCCTCTCCTCTATCATCCCCAGCTCAAGGCAAGGACTCTCTCCTCTAAACGCCTGTGATTTTTCTATATCTCTCTCAGGTCACTCACTTTGTTGAACTGCAATTAGAAAAGTCTTCTCTGCGAACTGACCCTTCTTGTGTCCCTTTTGAAGCACATTATTGGAAAAGTCTCTGATGCTGGGAGGGATTGGGGGCAGGAGGAGAAGGGAACAACAGAGGATGAGATGGCTGGATGGCATCACTGACTCGACGGACGTGAGTTTGAGTGAACTCCGGGAGTTGGTGATGGACAGGGAGGCCTGGCGCGCTGCGATTCATGGGGTCGCAAAGAGTCGGACACAACTGAGCGACTGAACTGAACTGAACTGTTCACTTACATGTAGTGTATTTTGCTATCACTGCTTTACAAAGTTGCATCATTGAGTAGCAGCTCTCACTGGGAGAGAGGGAAGGCAAGCAATCAAGACACAAGTGTGAAGGCAAGGTCTTCCAGAGCGGTATTTGGGAAAAGCCTAAAACTTTAAAATATGAATGCTCTCTCAAACTTCCAGGACATTCTTGTATTTGTCTCATGGAAATTGTTCTACTGATAAAATCCAGGAAGAGAAGAAACATAGGGTGTATTTTATAACCATTGGTGTTGAAACAAAAGTCTCCACTGGGATGTGTCTATCTCTGGCTTGGGAGTATATAGTAACAGTGTGAACTTACTCAGGTCAATTTGCTTAAGTACAAACTACTAGGTCTCTTTAATAGAATATAAGTTCCAGGAAGGGACATAATAGTTGTTCAGTAAGGAATTTTTTAATTGGAGTATAATTGCTTTACAACAGTGTGTTCGTTTCTGCTGTACAGCAAAGTGAATCAGCTATGTGTATATACATATTTCCTCTTTCTTGTACCTCCCTACCCTGTTATCACACTCCTCTAGGTCTTTGCAGAGCTTTGAGCTGAGTTCCCTTTGCTATATAGCAGGTTCCCACTTCAGTTCAGTTCAGTCTCTCAGTCATGTCCGACTCTTTGCGACCCCATGAATCGCAGCACGCCAGGCCTCCCTGTCCATCACCAACTCCCTAGGAATTTTTTAATTGGAGTATAATTGCTTTACAACAGTGTGTTCGTTTCTGCCCTACAGCAAAGTGAATCAGCTATGTGTATATACGTATTTCCTCTTTCTTGTACCTCCCTACCCTGTTATCACACTCCTCTAGGTCTTTGCAGAGCTTTGAGCTGAGCTCCCTTTGCTACATAGCAGGTTCCCACTTCAGTTCAGTTCAGTCTCTCAGTCATGTCCGACTCTTTGCGACCCCATGAATCACAGCACGCCAGGCCTCCCTCTCCATCACCAACTCCCAGAGTTCACTCAGANGGGACGACAGAGGATGAGATGGCTGGATGGCATCACGGACTCAATGAACGTGAGTCTGAGTGAACTCCGGGAGATGGTGGTGGACAGGGAGGCCTGGCCTGCTGTGATTCATGGGGTCGCAAATAGTCGGACACGACTCAGTGACTGAACTGAACTGATGACATTTCTTAGTAGAAGTACTTGCCTCTAATTTCAATTATGCATGCTGAATATTTGGTTTCCCTTTTCTTTTTTTCTTTCTAAATTTTTTTTCTTTTATAATAAGCCTTTATTTTCAAAAATTTCTAAAATGCACATGCAATATTTTTAAAATAAAATGGTCTTTGATAGGTTCCAATAAATGATTATCAATAATCATTGACACTACTTTTTTCAGTAAGAGGCAAAACTGACAACGTTAAAATAGGTAGACAAACATGATTTGCTCCTCTGTCTGCAGAAGGGGATTCTGAGCAGTGTGGTGCAGGCCGCACCAGGCTCCCCCAGGTCAGGGCCCTGCCTGTAATGTGGACCACCTTTAAAGTCTTTACTGAGTTTGTTATATTGCTTCTATTTTATCTTTTGGTTTTTTGGCCCCAGGGTATAATTGAACCCACACTCTCTGAATTGGAAGATGATGGCTTAACCACTGGACTGCCAGGGAAGTTCCTGAGTATTTGGTTTTCATCTATTGACTCAGAGCAAGCAGGAGCCATTTTATTGTCATATAACAGATATACGTTAATGGAGAGTTCCTATCGCCTGTAAATCCCAAGAAGGGGAACATAATCAGTGAGGGCAGCATATCTGAGAATTGTCCTGAAACCTCTCCCTCGTCTATGTTCATAAACTAGGAAAGTGTATTCAACCTGTGGTTCATTATCCAATGGCAGTGGATATCTGCCGTAGACTGCCATGTTCAGGAATCACTTTTCCAAATTTGTGTATGATATTACTGTGTCAAACAAAAAATAAGTTTTAAGTTAAGATTTGTACAATGACATTGAATTGATCCCTGCTCAAGAAGACACCTTTGATTTTCCCTTTCAAATGTCGGAAGCCCTAGTCCCAATGAGAATAAAGCACTCTAACAAAGTCTGTTTTTCTCCTAGCTTAATCCATATTAATGTTTATTTATCGGTTCATTCATTTGATCGTATAAGCATGTTGTCCCCATGCTTGACTGCAAATAAGAAACATCTAGGAAACTTTTACAATAAAGTTTATCCTGTACTTTTGGAAAAGATAGAATAACAGGGAGTGGATTTATCCTCCTGGGTGAAACAAGTAAAAAGTAGAACAATAATATATTTAAAAGGGCATTTAGAATATCGGATGTCAGATAACGAAGGATGGTCATTACTGAGATGGAACACAAATGAGATGATCTTTACTTACTGCCTGGAGAAATTTTCAGGATATGGCACAGGCAGCGGGGGAGGCTAGGCAGAGCCCTACAATCTTCCTAATTCCAGAGGTGGAATTAGAATGTCAGGAATGCCAACAGAGAAATAGTCTGGAGTACAGAATACAGAATGGGAGAGGTTCCAGGGAGAGAGAGTCCTAGAGATCTGCAGAGAGAACTTCTGGAGCATTCAACTGAATACTGATCAGAGCAAGAATATAAAGAAATGACCCATGGCTGGGGAACTATATGAAAAGTTTACAAGAAACAGTAGCCAGAGAACACAAAGGTGTGGAAACAATATCAGTCCACAATAACCAAAGTGGAAAACTTCATACTTCAGGGAGAATTGGTTAGACTACTAAGAATGATCTTATCTCAGTAGTGGGAAAAAATGAACCATAGACTAAAATACGATGCTAGTCCAACCTCCCAAAGCCTAAAAGCTTTCCAAGAGGATCAGACTGTTTTCAAGTGATTTAATTGGGTCCCAAAACAGAAGTCTAGAATATTTACAGCTATGAAAATAAACTGAACCCAACAAAATACCAGGCGAAATGTTTGGCATCCAGTCAAATATTACCAGTCATGCAAAGGAGCCAGAAAAAGACTACCCATGCTGAACAGAAAAATCTATCAATTAAAACTGAACCAGCAATGGACAGAAGATAGAGTCAGAAGACAAGAACATTAAAACAGTTGTTGTAATTGATTCCATATGTTCAGGAAGCTGGAAAAATGATTGAACATGTTAAGTAGAGATACTAAAGATATACAAGAGTCCCAAATAGAACTACTAGAGACAAAAGCTATAATATCTTGGAAGAGAGACACACTGTATGGAATAGTAGAATATTAAATATTGCAGAAGAAAAGATTAGGCAACTTAAAGATTTAGAAATAATAACTTTGCAAAATGAAATACAAGGAGAAAAATATTGAAAAAAATGAGTAGTATACCAGTAATTTTATAAGTCAATAATATAGTTTTATTAATTTTAAGCAGCCAAAAAAATTGGAATCTATGGTGGTATGAGGTGTTTGAAGAATAATGGGCAAAACTTTTGCAAATTTGCTGAAAATCATGAGCCACAAATGCAAAAAACTCAATTAGTCTTAAGCACAAGGAATGTGTGGAAAAGTACATCAAAGAAAGTGTAAATTAAATCACTTAAAATCAATGATAAAGTAAAAATTCAAATGCAGTCAAAGAAATATGTACATTATGAAGAGAAGAACAGCTGTAAGGATGACAGCAGATTTTTCTCAAAAATAAGACAAGCAGGAGGAGATCAGGGTAACATTGCTTAACTGTCTTTATTAGAAAAATCTAGAACATGTTACATAATAAAAACATATTTTAAAAAAGTGAAGAAAAATATCTTTTTGAGGATAGAAAAGCTGAATCAACAACCAACTGACCTTAAATTATAAGAAATATTAAAGGAAGTACATCAAGTAGAAAGAAAACAATACAAGATGAAAACCTGAAACTACACAAACGAAGATGAGACATCAGAAAATGGTAACTACTTGGGTAAATATAAAGTTGTTGCTCTGCTACTTGTATCTCTTCAAAAGATAATTTCATGCTTTAAGAAAAAATTATGACATTTGTATTACCAAAGAAGATTATATGGCAAGAACTCAAAGGCTGGAATTGAAGAAATAGAAGTACACTGCTTAGGTTTTTAATATTTTACATGAAATAATTTCATTTTAATACATACCATGATGAGTTGAATTAAGTTATAACCTCTAAAACAACCAGTAAAATAACATAACTAGTTATAAGCAACAAGTCAACAAATGAGAAAAAAATTACTCATAAAAATACACAAAAAATCCTGGAGATTGATGGTTGAGATTGTGATGGTTGAGACTGATGATTTCACAATAATGTGAAAACATTTAATGTCATTGAACTATACACTTAAATATAGTTCAAAAAGTAAATTTTATGCTATATATATATATATTATACTACAATACAGCAAAAGGAAGTAACTTTGAGTTATGACTTTGAATTAGGAAAGGGTTTTTTAAATATAAACTGAAAATATAATCAAAAAAAGAAAAAAAAACATTTTGATAATCAAAATTAAGAGTGTTTGTTCTTTTAAAGGTCAGTGTTGAGTCAAGCCGCAGGCTGAAAATAATTTCCTATTACATAACTTGTAAAGAAGTAGTACTTGGAATATGTAAAGAACTCTTAGGATCCTATAGTAAGAAAGTAAACAATTAAATACAAGCTAAATATTTGAATTAAAACTTTACCAGAGAAAGTATATTGGTAAAAAAAAACAAAACATGAAAAGATGCTCAACATTATTAGACATTGGGAAAATGCAAATAAAAACCACAATGAGCTAATTCCACACACCTGTTAGATTGTCTAAAATTGGCAAGGATATAGAGGAACCGAAACTCTCATACACTGCTTGTGGGAATTTAAATTGATATAAATTGTTTTTAAAACAATCTACCTGTTTCTTAAAAAGTTAAATATACAGTGCTCATATGATACAAATATTCTAAGTATTTACCTAAGTGAAAGCATATGTCCATATAAGATGTATACACAAATGTTCCCAATGGCTTTATTTGTGATAACCTCAAACTAGAAAAATCTAGTTTTTTCTAGATTCTAAAATGAAGGTGACTAATATATTCATTATCTTGATTGTGGATGGCTTCATGAGTGTAACCATATGATAGACATTGGGAAAATGCAAATAAAAACCACAATGAGCTAATTCCACACACCTGTTAGATTGTCTAAAATTGGCAAGGATATAGAGGAACCGAAACTCTCATACACTGCTTGTGGGAATTTAAATTGATATAAATTGTTTTTAAAACAATCTACCTGTTTCTTAAAAAGTTAAATATACAGTGCTCATATGATACAAATATTCTAAGTATTTACCTAAGTGAAAGCATATGTCCATATAAGATGTATACACAAATGTTCCCAATGGCTTTATTTGTGATAACCTCAAACTAGAAAAATCTAGTTTTTTCTAGATTCTAAAATGAAGGTGACTAATATATTCATTATCTTGATTGTGGATGGCTTCATGAGTGTAACCATATGTGAAATCTTAAACTGTATACTTTATAAACACGTGCAGTTTACCATACATCAATTATAACTCAACAAAACTGTTAAATATAATTATCCTGTGATATATCCCAAATGATTTATTGAGTTTTGGGGAACTCCTAAATTAGACCACTCTGGACCATCACTTTAATGGTATCATGTGAGCTACTTTTCAACTTAATTATATCAAGAATGCTGCATGAAAATTCATGAAATCTACCTACTGTCCTCAAGGAATTTGAAGTGGCACTCAAGAGATCATGTTGGGCTGCACCTCACAGACCTACAAGCCCTGAGATAACTGAGCCTCAGGACAGAAGAAAAGAGCCCAGAGTCAGTGACAGAGGCATCAGTGGTTTATTGGTTAGGAGATCATACACATCTTAGGCAAGTTCCTGAACATCCTGGTATTTGGCAGTCTGAGGCAGGACTTGGCAGCAGTCATTGCTACTCGAGAGAGAGGGAGGTTACCAGTTACAGGGGAAACTGATGTCAAGGTGGCTCATTGGTTACCAGGGAAATCAGCAGAAGTGTCTGCTCCTCATAGCCCCCGCATTAAGAACCCTCTGGGAGCAAGTATTTCCCTTTGATAAGCTAGCATAGTAGAGCCATTCTGATTCAAAGATTAGAACAGTCACTAGCTGAGACCAGAGGCAAGATGGGGGAAAAGGGGAAAGCACATAGGCAGTTATTGATTAGCCTCTATGTTTAAGATGGAAGATCAATCATGTGAGTAAGGTATAGGTGAAACAGGGATTGGTTGAGCAGGGAATGAACAGAGAACAGGAGAACCACCATCTCGAGTAGCCTAATAGTACAGACCAGTATTCATTTATTCCTATGGACGGAAGAGCCTGGTGGGCTACACCCCATGGGGTCACAAAGAGTGGGCCACGACTAAGCAACTAACACACACACACACACACACATTCATTTATTCACCTAAGTCCAATCCTTTACTGGGTGCTGTGGATTGAAAGATGAAAGTATTTGGAGTCCACAACCGATTATTATAACAGGTGTATTATATATATGTAGTAATATATGCAAAAGGTGCCAGTAGGGTACATCAGAAAATACTTAGGCCCACTTGGCAGTCCAGTGAAGTCTTCCTAGTGTGAAATCGAAGCTGAGAATTAATGGAGTCAGCCAGACAACTATTGAGTAGATTACAGGCACATTACATACAAAGGAAACAGTACATATAGATCAGAGGCTAGAGAGAGAAGGGAACTGGGGAGAAATACAAGAGATTCAGTATGCCTGCGAGGTAGAGAATGGGTTTTAAGAGGAACTAACAGTGATGGCAATCCACTAAGAGCTTTTATTAGGGAAGTAATCTGTGTAAGATGTTATAGGGAAAAAAAATCGCTCTGTAATGAATACTACTGAAAGCAATACTAAATACAGGAAGTCCAGTTAGGAGCATAACATAATAATCAAATTTTAAATGATGGGGCTGGAAACTAAGATAGTGAAAGTGGTATTTAAGATATGAATAATTTGAGAGTGCTTTATTGGTTCCTGTTGTGAGAAACTGAATCAAAGACTATAAGGGAAGTTTTTATGGAAAAATGGTAAGTTTCATTCTGAATATTTTGTGTATTTCTGCAGCACTCAAATATGTAATACAGGAAAGTGGCTTCAACAATATCCATGATTTCTTTTCTCAAAAATAAGACCCTGTTGTGAATAACCTTAATGGCATTGCTTGTTAATCTGGGCAAGTAATATCTACAACCTACTTTGGTTATATTCCTTATTGTGCTATAAATTTGAAATATCTCAAAATTTAAATTAAAACATGAAAAAACACACAATAGTTTACTGTGATAAACTTTAAGTCCCTCTGCTATAATTTAACTAAAACCTCAATAAGTTAGCAAGCTAAACTTTTAAGATCCTTAACTTTAAAGATACTAACTGAACTTGCAAAAGAGCAAGGCAAAATTTTAAGCTGCACTCTAAAGGTTGTTTTTAAGGAAACTAGTGCTAGAGCTTGGGGATCTAACAACTAATTCTGGGATTTAATGCAAACTGAATATAAGACCTCCTCTTCATTATTTGGAAGGCCTCAGAAAGGACTAAAGAGGTTGACAGAGGTAAACCCAAATACTTCCTGGAAGAAATTGACCCTAACATTTAGTTCACAGGATTCTCACAGATTAAATTCAATAAAAGTGTAGTTCATAACAAAAAATAAATCGCAAGAAAATGAAACACTATAAATAACAGTGAGCAAAAACAACAGCAAATTTACACCCCCAAGTACTTCTCATATCAGGATTACCAGATAAAGAACATTTATACATAAAATGTTAAAAGAAATAAACTATTAAATTTTGAAAAATGAGTAAATAGCAAAGGTCTATCAAAAACAATCCTGCATATTTGCAAAAAAGCACTCCCAAAAGAATATTTCTGTTAAAACCAATAGAATAGGATTGAGGTTCAGAAACAAACCCAACCACATATTGAAATCAGATATATGATAAAAGTGATATTTTAATCACTAGAGCAAAAGGGATATCTTTAATAAAGGGTGGAAAATATAAAATTAGATACAAGCCATGTCAAGCACCAAGAAAAAGTTTAATGGATCAGAGATATAAAAAGTGAAAATAAGTAAGGAGTAGAATAAAACATGGTTGAATTTTCCTTAATTTTTATTCAATAAAATACTGATCAATTAAGAAATTCATCTTCATAAACCTTTAAAAATTATTAGATAGCAAAAAAATAAGCAAAGTGAAAAAAGAAATGACTAACTGGGAGAACATTTGTATAACATAAATCATGGAGTAGGGCTTGATATCTTTCAAAGAAATGAATTTTTAATTGATGGAAAAAGGCCAGAAATACCAAAAAAAGATAGGCAAAAGTCCAAAGTAACACATCATAAAGCCAAATATAAAAATGGCTCTTATACATACAAAACAAGGCTTCTTTGAAAGCACAGTGATGAAATCGCAGACAGTAATTTGGCAATTATCTCACAAACCTACATGTTCATTTATTCTTTGATCAGGCAATCTCACTACAGGAATTTAACCCAAAGATTATTTACAGCAATATTAAAATGTATTTGCACAATGACATTCACAAACCATTATTTTTAATGGTAAAATCTGGGAAACAACCTAAATGTCCAAGAGGGGAAATTAGCTGAGTAAACTAAGGTATATACACACAATGGAGTAATACATAAATGAACAACATAATGAACAAGATCTTGTCAAGTTGATATGGAGTAATTGCAGGAGGCATTTTAAGTGAAGAAAGCAAAAATGCAAAATATCATTTATCATATATAATATGTTGTGCTTTGGTAGGAAAGAAGGGGAAACAAGAAAAAAAATACATGTATCTGCTTATTTTCACACGCAAAAAAAGAACCACGTGAAAGAAAAACCAGAAATGAATAATGATGGTTACTCACAAGAGGTGGATGTATTTTGAGATAAAAGGGATATACAATAGGGACATCCTTGGTGGTCCAGTGGTTAGGACTGTGCTTCTAATAAAGGAGGTAGGGGTTTGATTCCTCCTAAGGGAACTAGAATCTCGCATGCCAAGTGGTGTGACCAAGCAGTTTAAAAATTAAAAAGAAAAAATTTTAAAAGAAATATAGTGTAGAGTGACACTTTGCTGAGTGTATTTTTTTGATTAGTGTTGATTTTCAAAAGCAAGTTCAGTTCAGTTCAGTTCAGTCTCTCAGTCCTGTCCGATTCCTTGCAACCCCATGAATTGCAGCACACCAGGCCTCCCTGTCCATCACCAACTCCTGGAGTTCACTCAAACTCATGTCCATCAAGTCGGTGATGCCATCCAGCCATCTCATCCTTTGTCATCCCCTTCTCCTCCTGCCCCCAATCCCTCCCAGCATCAGAGTCTTTTCCAATGAGTCAACACTTTGCATGAGGTGGACAAAGTATTGGAGCTTCAGCTTTAGCATCAGTCCTTCCAAAGAACACCCAGGACTGATCTCCTTTAGAATGGACTTGTTGGACTTCCTTGCAGTCCAAGGGACTCTCAAGAGTCTTCTGAACACCACAGTTCAAAAGCATCAATTCTTCAGTGCTCAGCTTTCTTCACAGTCCAACTCTCACATCCATACATGACCACTGGAAAAACCATAGCCTTGACTAGATGGACCTTTGTTGGCAAAGTAATGTCTCTGCTTTTGAATATGCTATCTGCTGCTGCTGCTGNTCCAAGGGACTCTCAAGAGTCTTCTGAACACCACAGTTCAAAAGCATCAATTCTTCAGTGCTCAGCTTTCTTCACAGTCCAACTCTCACATCCATACATGACCACTGGAAAAACCATAGCCTTGACTAGATGGACCTTTGTTGGCAAAGTAATGTCTCTGCTTTTGAATATGCTATCTGCTGCTGCTGCTGCTAAGTTGCTTCAGTCGTGACTGACTCTGTGCGACCCCATAGACGGCAGCCCACCAGGCTCTGCCGTCCCTGGGATTCTCCAGGCAAGAACATGGAGTGGGCTGCCATTTCCTTCTCCAGTGCATGAAAGGGAAAAGGGAAAGTGAAGTCACTCAGTCGTATCCGACTCTTCGCGACCCCATGGACTGCAGCCCACCAGGCTCCTCTGTCCATGGGATTCTCCAGACAAGAGTACTGGAGTTGGGTGCCATTGCCTTCTCCGGAATATGCTATCTAGGTTTGTCATAACTTTTCTTCCAAGGAGTAAGCATCTTTTAATTTCATGGCTGCAGTCACCATCTGCAGTGGTTTTGGAGCCCCCCAAAATAAAGTCTGACACTGTTTCCACTGTTTTCCCCATCTATTTGCCATGAAATGATGGGACCAGATGCCATGAACTTCGTTTTCTGAATGTTGAACTTTAAGCCAACTTTTTCACTCTCTTTTCTCTCTTTCATCAAGAGGCTTTTTAGTTCCTCTTCACGTTCTGCCATAAGCGTGGTGTCATCTGCATATCTGAGGTGATTGATATTTCTCCCGGCAATCTTGATTCCAGCCTGTGCTTCCTCCAGCCCAGCATTTTTCATGATGTACTCTGCAGATAAATTTAAAAAGCAAGGTGACAATATACAGCCTTGACGTGCTCCTTCTCCCATTTGGAGCCAGTCTGTTGTTCCATGTCCAGTTCTAACTGTTGCTTCCTGACCTGCATATAGGTTTCTCAAGAGTGAGGTCAGGTAATCTGGTATTCCCATCTCTTTCAGAATTTTCCAGAGTTCCTTGTGATCCACACAGTCAAAGGTTTTGGCATAGTCAAGAAAGCAGAAGTAGATGTTTTTCTGGAACTCGCTTGCAGTTTCAATGATCCAGCAAATGTTGGCAAGTTAGTTATCTACATATTAAAAATCAATCAACAAATATTTGTTGTTATTCAGTCACTCAGTCCTGTCCAGGTCTTTGTGACCCCATGGACTACAGCATATCAGACTTCCCTGATGGTAAAGAAGAAAAATTAAACTATGAAAAAGTTAAAAAAACAACCCACTTTGTTTTATATGAGTATCATAATTCACTGAGGGATAAATCTACAAAAGAGAAAGTAATCCAAGTAACCCAAAGTATTTGTCTGTGGGATAGATGTTCAAAGAATTGGAAAATGCTGAACTGCTTTTAGTAGATTTCTTTTTATAGTGGTAGATTTAAGGCAATTCTGAAATCACTTAAGATGTATAAAATTAACCAAAAGGACAAGTGCATCAGAGTTCCTGTGGATGAAAAAACATGCAAATAGGAAATGGGGAAGGGAAGAAAGAGCCTTGGAGGATGGACTAGAATGGGAGATATTGTAAACTCAAGATTTCTAAAATATTTGTATGATATGCAAATACATGTACATATGCCTGCCTGCTAATTCACTCAGTCATGTCTGACTCTTTGCAACCCCATGGACTGTAGCCTGTCAGATTCCTCTGTATATGGGATGTCCTAGGCAAGAACCTGGAGTGGATTGCTATGCTCTCTTCCAGGGGCTTCTCCTGACTCAGGGATCGAACCCAGGTATCTTATGTCTTCTGCATTGGCAGGTGGATTCTTTACCACTAGTGCCACTTGGGAAGCCCATAGAAGTGCATGCATATGTGTAAATATGTTTATACACGCATATATTTTCCAGTACTAGTACTATTCACTGAATGGTTCTTTTAGTAAGGACACCTTGATAACAGTGAGCATGCCTAATGCCCCAAGATTGATCTCTAATACTACTAAAGCTAACCAGGAATCCACAGAGGAATATATGACTCCATGACTGGTCCAGAGTAAATATAAGCCTAGAACATCTTGTGCCAGAAAGATGAGAATTAGTCAAAAACTTAATGGAGGCATGTCTCAAAAACATAGAAACCCATAATGAAGCCTTCAATGGCCTAATATTGCACAATTTTAGCAATAGCAACAAAAATCATGAATTAATAATTCACATTGATAATAAATACATGGTGAAGATGATAGATAGCTAGATAGAAAGGAGGGCTCTTGCCCTCAGTAGAAAGCTGAGTACTACATTGTGAATGTGGAGAGTACTGGAGGTGGAAAATCATCTTTCTGCAACCATCATAGTCAAGATCAATTCAGGCAAGTATCAATGGATGCCAAATATGGGGAAAATACTGATGAAGAGCAGAATGTGCACATGGTCTTAAAACTTCCCTTCACGAGCTGCTTGTTCATTACAAGAGAGAAAAATAGTAACTGTGCACTTGAGATATCAGACAACACCTGACTGTGTGATAGAATTATGTACATCACCGATGAGCAGGTAGACATCATGTCCCTTCGGCTGCGATGCCTCAGGAGAACTCAGTGTCATTCACATCGTATTCTGACCAGGAATAGAGTCGGATATACTCATGAGGAAATGCCAGACAAAGAGCAAATGAGAGCTGTTCTGTTAAAAAGATTAAAGGTACTTCGTCCTTCAAAATATCAACAAGATAAATAAAGGCTTTGGAGATGTTCCAGATCTGAAGTGACCTTACAAACACAACTACATGCAATATCTGATCCTAAACTGGTTTTGTACTGGAGGGAAAAGACACTAATAAAGGACATTATTGGGTTAATTGATAAAATTAAAATATAAATAGTAGATTAGGTTAAATATTCATTACTATTAGGTATACTGAAGTTGATAATTACAGTGCAACTACATAGGAAAATTTCTTAGTATTGGAAAATTCATATTTAAGTACTTAGAAAAGGGCCAGTAGATGTTCAGTTTACTTTTAAATTGTTCAGAAACACAAATATGCATAGACAGAGGGATGGATAGACAGATGATAAACACATACATATATACAAAGATATATAGATACCTAGACAGAAATATATGCCATTCTCAAATATATATATGAGAAAAATATATAAAATATACATGTTTGTATGTAAAAGAAATTTTTATATTTGTATGTAATACAAATTTGCATATTTGTATATAAAAAGAAAAAGGAGGAAGAGGTGATAGAAGAGAAGGAAGGAGAATAATGAGACAGACAGAAAATTAGATAAAATGTTAACAATAAGAGAATCTGGGTAAAAGATATATGAGTTGACTTTTTTTTTTCCTATTCTTGCAATTTTCTTTAAATCTGGAATTATTTCCAAATAAAAAGTATTATAAAACTCTTGACTCCGCAAGTGAAATATTGGGATGAACTTAAAATGAAATTTACCTCATCAAAAAGAAATAAACCAGCTTGAATATCAGATGGGAAAATGCTTCCTGATACAGGGTGAGAGGTGAGGTCTCTGTGATGTTGGCTGTGGTTGCTGTGGGCTGAGGGTGACTCTGCAGATTGGCTCCGGATGGGAAGATGAAAGACAGCTATCAGAGCTGATTCAGGGTCCCCTGTATGCTAGTAAGCAGAAACCCACAGCTAAGTTCTTGGGTTTTTTTGACTATGGTGTTCTTCCCAAGCCTTTCCTTTCTGACAAGCCCTGAAGTGTTCAATGAGGGGCCAGGTTTGTCCTTGGGGGCTCCAGGACACATCCATATAGGGTTAGTTTGGCTTTGATGAATTTTCTGGGGTTGGCAAAGTTATTTCATGCCCTGAATACCCTAATCTCAACAGTTCTTTCTTTTTCCATTAAGTTCCTTGAAAAAGGGTGAAAAAACCAAAATAAGGAACTCTTTGGATGTTAAAGTGGCATGGGTGCTGTGGACACAGCTCAGACACTTGCACCCAAGCCTCCAGGTCCCCCACTCCAGCGAAAGAAAGACTCCTTAATGCACCATCAGAGACTATTTCTTTGCAAAACTGATGGTACTATCAAAATTGTTAAGAAGACAGGATGTCAGTCTGTTTCAGTCTTAACCAGGCTTTATCACTTACCGACTGGAAGACACTAGGAAGGTTACTTTTCTGTACCTTACTCCACTTAGCAGTAAGAGTATAAATGTTATATTGTGAGGTTTGAATAAGTAATGCTATACAACACTTCTCCCAAAAAGGTAGAAAAGATTTAACACATTTAGTCATTTGGATTTAATATCCTCTTAGCTAAATCCTTTAACTGGTGAGAGTTTAGGCTCCTCTTTCATAGCTGTATTCTGAATTGTACCGTTTATTATTCTCTTTCGTCTGATTCTTTCGGTTTCCCTCATAAACTCTAAAGTTGACTAAGCTATATTCTCGGTTAACAGTCTCTAATCCTTGAACCCATATCCACGCATCCTCAAACACATGCGTGTATGTGAGCTAAACTGCAAAAAAACATTTGATGCACAAAATAGGGCCTTTTTCAGATTAATCAGGATTATGCTGTCCCTAGTCAGAGAACACATGGTTATAGGCAGAATGAGAAGTGATTTAAGAGGTCCAGAAGGCTCTCTTGGTCCCAAGCATTCATCTAACATGCTGAAATCCCTGATACATTAATAACATTTATTATGAAGATTGATATTTAGTTGAGTTAAGGCAGGAACATATTGGGAGAGATTTGTGGCTCCTGTTGGAGTCCCAATCATAATTCTGCCCTGCCTTAACTTCTCTGTGACCTAGTTTCATCAACTGTAAAAGAGAAGACCTACATCAATGACTCAATAGAGTCATACAGGTTTTGAAAAAAAAAAATGTCATTATGCTATACAAGAATGATCTGATTCTGCTGCTGCTAAGTCGCTTCAGTCGTGTCTACTCTGTGTGACCCCAGCCCACCAGGCTCCCCCGTCGCTGGGATTCTCCATGCAAGAACACTGAAGTGGGTTGCCATTTCCTTCTTCAATGCATGAAAGTGAAAAGTAAAAATGAAGTTGCTCAGTCGTGTCCGACTCTTAGCAACCCCATGGACTGCAGCCTATCAGGCTCCTCCGTCAAGTATGATCTAGGTCTCCCCAGTTGGTACTAGTGGTAAAGAACCAGCTTTCCAAGGCAGGAGAAAAAAAATACAGATATTTTTCAAGGGGTAAATTGTCATATATACCATGAAGGGAAAAGAAAACGCAATGTGAGAAAAAGTAGGATGGAAGGTGGTGAGTGTATGTGTAGGGATGCAGAGGTGTGTGGGTTTGACCATCAAAAAAGACTTCTCTGAGGAGGAGGCATTTGACTTCCCTCTTGGAGGAGGCCTCACTAAGGAGAAGCCATTTACTGGGGCTCTCCAGGTGGCATTAGTAGTAAAGAAACGGTGTGCCAATAAAAGAGACAAGAGACGCAGATTCCATCCCTAGGTCAGAAAGATCCCCTGGAGGAGGGCATGGCAACCCACTTCATTACTCTTGCCTGCGGAGTCCCATGTATGGAGGAGCCTGATGGGCTATCGTCCATAGAGTCGCAAAGAGTCAGACATGGCTGAAGCGACTTAGCACGCACGCGTGCACTGAAAATGAGGAGGAGCCATCCAGAAACAGGGGACAGCCTGCGTGAAGAGTCTAGAGTGAACGATGACTGTCCAGTGGACCTGGCGTGTGGGTGAGCGTGTGCGTGGCCTGCAATGAAGGCAGAAGTCAGATCATGCAGGGCCCAGCTGGGCACAGGAGAAGTTCAAATTTGACTTGATGAGCCCTGTGAAGTCATTGCAAGTCTTGAGGCAAGACAGTAACATAATCCAATTTACTTTTTCAGATGCTCTCACTGACTGCCATATAAAAGTATATTGGCCCAGAGACAAGACAGAACACAGGCAGACTAAACCCTCTCTCTCCCAGGGGATTTGGCTGCTGTATTCTCTGAACTGAAGAGACCACCCAAGCAGTGGTGTGTTTGGTCACCCATACAAAATGCATGCCTCTGTATTTCAGGGAACCAGTCCAAAGCCTCCTGTACTCTTTGGGCTTGGATCATTGATGTTCCATTGGGGCTGGGAGGGACAGCAAGTTTTGACTTTTGAATAATGTCTTGTGCCTCGTAACATATGGCTTTGATCTATCTGAATGGGAATCTTGGTCTGTTTATCTGACATCATTATTACCATCTCTTTGGCACTCGAGATGTAAATTATGTTCTGACAAATTTTTTCCTTTTAATTTTACAATCAGCTTGTTTTAATATTTTATTATTAATAAGATTTGCTCTTCTATTCCATAAGTGGAAATTTGAAGAAAGAATTCCAATTTTGAAAACCCTTTCTGTACTGAGATTAACTAAATGCTCAATTGTTTGGCTAAATTGCAAAGGTTTTGTTGGTTTGCTTGTTTGCATTTGAAAAACTATGTTTGAGTATCTGGATCTACAGCTTCCATTAATTAGTTTGACTGTTTTTCTTTTTTTTTTTCCTTTTTGCCTATCAGGTGTTACACAGATAGGTTTGATGTATGGGGTATCTATTGATCCCTATTCTGTTCTCTAAGTAGCTGTATGAATTTGGACCTCTGAGACTGTCAGCTATTTCAACTGTGACCATTTAAGTCCTAATAACCCATAGTTTGGATGGTTTTGTGTATACTGGAGGACATAGCATTGTTTCTTTTTGTTATTATTTTATGTGTTATTGGGTTCTCTCAGTATCAGAGGCCAAGATGGAGTTAGGACTACAGAAGTTGTATTGGGGGATAGGACCTGTGAAAGGAAAGGAGAGGAAGCAGAAATAGTGTGGTGTGTCATCACACTCGGTGTAGTCCTGACGAAGTTCTGCCAGTCCAGTTCCAGGCTGCAGACCAATGATTGATCCTTAAAAGAGTCTTACAGTTTGGGGCAGAAATATCCAGATCTTGAATCACCATCTTGCTTGGTCATTGGCTGATGTTCTCCTCAAGAAGAGCGTGACCTCATGTGAAAAGCTGAAGTGGACCCTGAAGGCGTAAACAATCTGATGATGGGCAGCCAACCACAGTCCTTGCTGCTGGGCAGCTCCTCCTTCATGGAAGGAGAAGCAGAGGACACATCTCTTTGCCTTCCACAGAGAAAGTACATTCCTCCATGTGTCAGGGAAACTTGTGTTCTGTGAAGTCCTTGTCTGTGCACATAAGAGCTCCTTCTTTCTACCTAAAGCAAACTTGGAAGAGATTGGAACAAATTACAGTCCTTATGACTGCTGTTGGCCTAAGGACCACAAATGCTCACTCTTCTTCTCTCCAATATCCATTCTAATGTGCCCACATCCTCTTCCACCAAATCTGCTGGTCTTAGTGTCTGACCTGGTTGTGTGACTCAAACTCTCATTTCTGAGAGGTCTGAGATCCCTCTCATCCAGGGTGGTCTTGCTTGTTTATTCTCAGTCACAGTTACGCAGGAAAGAACGAAAAAGCACCCCAAGTGGGTCACCTGAGCTCCCTATGGATTCTCCTCCTGCCAGGGTACAAGAGCAGCCTAACCTCTCTCCCAACAAAGGTGTGTATAGTCAAATCTATGGTTTTTCCAGTAATCATGTATGGATGTGAGAGTTGGACCATAAGGAAAGCTGAGCCCTGAAAAACTGGTGCTTTCGAACTGTGGTGCTGGAGAAGACTCTTGAGAGTCCCTTGGACAGCAAGGAGATCAAACTAGTCAATCCTAAAGGAAATCAATCCTGAAATTCATTGGAAGGACTGATGCTGAAGCTGAAGCTCCAATATTTTGGCCCCCTGATGCAAAGAGCCAGCTAACTGGAAAAGACCTTAATTCTGGGAAAGATTGAAGGCAGGAGGAGAAGGAGATGACAAAGGATGAGATGGTTAGATGGCATCACTGATTCAATGCAAACTCAGGGAGATAGTGAAGGACAGGGAAGCCTGGTGTGCTGCAATCTATGTGGTTGCAAAGAATTGGACATAGCTTAGCAACTGAACAATCACAGTCTCTCTGCTGATTAGGATCACTGCTGATTAGGATCACTTACTGCTAGTGAGTCCTCTTTTGCCTGCCATTCCCTTAGCACAAGGAACCCAAGATGCCTGGTAGGGATAAGGACTTCTAATGCTTCAGTCAAGTAGGACCTGCATACAGAAGCAAGAAACACAAAGACTCTCAGTCAATTTCTAGAAGTCATGGTAAGTGGGTTCACCTCTCATATGCCTTGGTTCTCAAATCCACATAGCCTTTCTATTGTGATCGTAGTGCCATATAAACCTTGTGATTCTTTGTAAATATTGCATCCTGAAGAACAGTGTCCAGTTTTCACAGGATTTTGGCTCTGGGCTGGTACTGCATCTGTGACTTTAGCAGGTCTTTACAATGCTCTGCGAGACTGGCATCTTCAGGTTAGTGTGCTTTTTGATGCCGCTAATGGGTCCCAAAGACTTGAATCCCCTCCCACATCTCCATCGCTGTAAAGTGGGTTCTCTGGTCAAATACTACTTTGTATGGGATTCTACCCCTCTGAACCAAATATTCTAGGAGCCCCAAAATAGTGGTGTTAGCTGAGACCCTGCAAGAAGAAAAGGCAAATTCATACTTTGAATAGGTATCTAATCCCATTGCATCTAATTTAACAAATTTACCGCTGACTGGGTGTCACTTGATTTCATCAAAGAATAGGGACATGTTAGGGGCTTCAACGGAGAAGGCAATGGCTCCCCACTCCAGCACTCTTGCCTGGAAAATCCCATGGGTGGAGGGCCCGGTAGGCCACAGTCCATGGGGTTGCTAAGAGTTGGACACGACTGAGCGACTTCACTTTCACTTTTCACTTTCATGCATTGGAGAAGGCAATGGCAACCCACTCCAGTGTTCTTGTCTGGAGAATCCCAGGGATGAGGGATCCTGGGGGGCTGCCGTCTCTGGGGTTGCACAGAGTCGGACGCGACTGAAGCGACTTAGCAGCAGCAGCAGGGGCTTCAAACTGATCTTTGTTGCAAATAGGTTAGACATTCACAGGAAGCAATAAACTGACTTTGGTCAATGGGAGACTGTGCTATTGATTCCATATATATTAATGGCTTGCACCTCTGCTTTCCTGGCCATTTCATTCATCTGTTCATTGTGCCAGCACTGGAGTAGTTATTAACTGGCAAATACCAGTTGCCCAAGTTATTTTTTCAATTTGGTTGTTAAATGCCTCACTCATGGTAGATACTTTCTAATAGGCTTTAATATATAATTTTAAGAAATATTCTTCAAACTTGGTGTCCTCTCTAATATACCCATCCTCACACCTCTACTTCTGATGTTTTTGATTCAGTCTTTTGCTTCTCAAGATCTGGACCCTCTGGTCAGGTCATTTAACACTGCTCATGGAGTTTTGGGTTTATTTCCCTCTCACTTCTATCTCTCAAGGACCTGCTGAATAAGGCTTATAATGTAGCCAACATTGATTTTTTAATGATTATTTACTTATGTTTGGCTGTGTTGGGTCTTCATTTCATGGGCTTTCCTTTAGTTGTGGAGAACAGGGGCTACTCTAGTTGCAGTGTGCAGGCTTTGCATTGCAATGGCTTCTCTTGTTGCGGAACTCGGGCCCTACAGCGTGTAGGTATCAGTAGTTGCTGCACGTGGACTCAGTAGTTGCACATCGTGGGCTCCAGAGAGCAGGCTCAGTAGCTGCAGCACATGGACCCAGCTGCCTTGCAACATGTAGGATCTTCCCAGACCAGGGTTCAAACTGGCATCTCCTGCATTGCAAAGCAGAGTCTCAACCACTGACCACCAGGGAAGTCAGATGGTGCGGCCCAAGTGGCAGAGTTACTTGTATCATGGTCTGAGTCCTATGGAGAGGCTTTTATTGCCCCAGATGTTACAAAAACCCAAGAGCTACTGTATCACCCAGTATTGCAGCCATATTAATATTCCTAGGTATCTAATGTCTTGCCTCCAGATACCAAAAGGTCCTGCTAGGACTTATACATTCCTCTTTGTAAAAGTAAACACAGAGTGCAACAATTTCTCTTTCATTTTACACAGGATGATTCTACATGCCCCTGGCCAGGAGAGTACCACAAATGCTTTACTGAAGTGGCAGTTCCATGAATTATTATGGCATTTATCTCCCACCCTCTTAGTCCCTATGTCTGGAATGCATGCCCTCCAGTGTGAGTTTCTGCAAGATGCCCAGATGGTCCAGAGATCTTCACATGATATTATAGCAGAGAGCTGCAAGAGTTAGCAAAAGTATTACCATAGGGAAAACAATAAACACACACACACACACACTCACACACACACACACACACACACACACATATATATACACATAGTTTTATGTTCTACATGAATGCAAACTATTTATGAAAGCCCTTTCACTGTTAAGATAGAAAAGAACACACTTGCCAAACCACTGGATGCTCATCATATACCTGTGGCCATATTTACCTGTTCTAGCAAAGAGAATTCACATAGCAGGTAGCTGCAACAGGTCGAGCCTACAGTGGTAAATAGAGTCATTTTCCAGAACCTATGCAAATTCTGCAAGGGCTAGATTATTGAGTTAAACAGTGACTATTACCTTACAATATTTAACTTGAAACCGTAATAAATGCCTTTTTATCTGATCTTGATTTCTGACTTCTTGATCAAGTACCCTTAAAAACTAGTCCCATGTGGACTGACCTGATCCCTGAAAGTACTGGGGTGATCAAACATTCTACTTTGCCCAAGATCGCTCTGTTTTTAGCACAGAAACTCCTGCCTCCCAGGCTATTTGCCAGCCTTGGGCAAACCAGGACATTGATTGCCCAACAACATTCACTATTTTTTACAACTCCTCTAGAATAAAATCTCTTTCTTCCTTTATCATGACTAGCATGTTTCCGATTATGTTATGTTGTGACAACCCTGTTCATTGGCCTGGAGGCCAGAACCGCACATGGCAGTTTTTAAAGGAAGCAATTTTTTTATGGCTTTTAGAGAAAAAGATCTCTTATTTTCTCCCATAGTGGGGACATTTTTGCCTGTTAAGAAGGAGAATACCTGCTTCTACAGACTCAGATTGTTCAGAGTCTATGGAGTCTTCAGGTGAATCACTCCTATGACCTCTGCCCATGTGTCACGGATTTAGGTTTTTCCAACCAGGGCTTGAACTTTGTCTTACCAGACTTACCTTTTAAAAAAATTGTTTTTATTGGAGAATAGTTGATTTACAATGTATTGTTAGTTTCAGGTATACAGCAAAGTGAGTCAGCTATATGTGTACATATATCTCCTCTTTTTACAGACTTGTCTTCGATGAACATTCAGCAGTCTCCGAATTTCAGCTTCTCTTATTGTTACAGACTGAATTTGATCTCATGCTCTGCTCACCATCACATGAGAGGAGGGGATTTTCTCGAGCTGCTCAAGAGACTCTGGTTTTCACGTTTAGTTTTTAGTTGTTTCCATAGTTAATTGTTCTCAGTGTCCTATTACCCACATGCAGGCCATACAAGTTAACTTAGTCATTCAACTTCATTATTCTTATAACAAATATACATTTGTAGGTATATTTTATAAATTAATATTTATAAGTTTCGATTATTATTATTTCATTTCATAAACACCACCAACATCTCTATATATTCAAATGCTTAAAATCATTCCACTAGCCTGTTCTCCCAAGACACCAGCTATGAAGTTTTGATATTTATGTCACCAACTTGCCCATGGCCTTCTGTGCTCTACCTGCCACTCAGGGAGAGTCCTTCTTATGCGTGCTCCAGTCTCTTACCCTCATCTTCGTTCCTGCTTTCTCAGAAAACTTCTAGTGCCAACTGGCGAGGGAAGGAGTGTTCGAGATAGAACTAGGAGTGAGGTCTATTGTGGAGTAGAGGAATATCACCTATGAAAGGAGAAGGAAAGGAAGAGGCTTGTGCAGGGAAATTGCCAGAGTGCAATGCTGTCCTGACTGTATCAGCCCAGTGAGGAGCTCTGGAGCAAAGCTTGCTCACTGGGAGAGTCCTGCATAGAGCTGAATATCTGTCTAGTGAATTTGGCTCATGGCTGCCCTGAGAAGAACATGGCCTCAACTGCCACTGCTTTGCTCTATCCTCAATTGAGGGTTACACCAAAGAAATGATCTTGGCTTGAAAACTGTAATAGATCCCAAAGGTATGTCTGCAGGCAGCCAGCTAACTGCATGCCTTACAGCTTGTCAGAAAGTCTGTTCTTGAAGGGGAATCTGAGCAGCACATCTCCATACCCACCATAAAAATCATAAACACCCACAGTCAAAAAGAATCGTGAAGAATCTTTTCTTTCCACTAATTATAAGATTTGTCATTAGTCTGTGTACCTCCATGAAACAAACAAAAAACAACACACCCAGTCATCAGAGACCATCAGTTTTAATTGTGTGCCATTTCAGAGGTGTTAAAATCCAGAAAAGCACACATAGAACAGATGAAATGTGGTACTTACTTTACTTTTTGTTAATCTTTCAGAGAGGAAGTGTTCTTCTATGTTGGTAACCCCTTGAGTCTTCGGTAGGAGTTTAGTTCAATATCACCCTGAATTGTGAAAGAAGCCCAACTCCATTTCTTCTTTTTTCTATTTTCTGTGGTGCACATGGAGATGAAATAATCAGCATCACCCTCTGAAAACACGCCTTCCTGGATCACCTCAAGTTGTTCACATTGCTCCTCTTCATGTCTGCTCAGAATACATAGCATTGAGAGATTAAACAGAAAAAGAAGAAAATTACAGAACATAACCAAAGTAAAGAATGCATAGCCAAATAAAAACATGCAAAAAGGCAGATACAGGAATGATAAAACAGCATTACCCATCATAGCTCCAACAGAAAGCAATCCAGATTTATCCTTTGATAGTAGAATAGGTAAACTGATAAAATGTAAAGCATCAATGAATAAAAACCCCTGAAAAGTGTGACAATGTGGAGAAATTCCAGGAAAGGTAGATGCAAAGAGGACATGTGTAATATGATTCTATTCATAAAACACAAAAATAGGAAAAAGAATTTATAGTGTTGGAAGTCAGGATAATTGTTAGTGTTGAGAGAAAGACAAAAGTAGTGACCAAGAGGTACCTTGAAGATAACAAATTCTGCTTTATGTTTGATTCAGGCTTGATGTATACTATACTCACTTTGTGAGGACTTCCCTGGAAGTCCAGTGGTTAAGACTCCACTTACACTGTAAGGGGGCATGGACTTGATCCTTAATCAGGGATCTAAGATCCCAGAAGCCTGCTGGGTGATGTGGCTTTTTATAAAAAGAACTTCCCTCTTCACTTTGTGAAATTTTATCTAGTTGTACCTTAATGATTTCATATTTTGCCATAGATATAAAAAAATCCTACTTACCCTAATGATTTCATATTTTGCTATAGATGTGTATTTTACTTTAATAAAGTTTACAGTGAAGCGAAATAAATGAAGCTCATATGACTAAGACCAAGCTCTGGTGGCTCAGATGGTAAAGCATCTAAGATTCGATAGAGCTAGGCACCTGAGGGTAGTTGACAGATGTGTGTGATATTATTTTACATTTTCTCACATGCTGAAAAGTATCCTTATAAAAAGTCCAAAAAGAACTTGAAGGTAGTGACAAGTCAGTTTTAGCTTTCTCCATCCTGTTGCTTAGTGATTAGAGGTTCATTGATTGGACATAAAATAAGTGGTCAAGTTGAAAGTAAAAGTATAAAAAAATTATCATTCAAGTTCTAACCAAAGGAAAGATGATATGACTGTATTTGTTAAAATAGACTTTAAGTCAAACAACAAAGTACAGATTAAAAAGGTCATTTTGAATCATGAACATTTTGGTTAAGTGGTTAGATATGAAATTAAAACTGTATGGCGAAAACAGAGCTAAAAATACATAAAGAACAAAAAAAAACAACAAAAAAAACTGCAAAGAAATCCACATTTATCAAATGATAGAGTATCTAGACTAAAATATCTACAGCAAACTATGAAATCATGACAGAGCATTAAAATCTTCTATACTGTAATTTAAAAAAATACTACACAGCAAACTTAGGAGAAGCAAGTAAAGGAATTCTGAGGACAAACTATAACCTTAACTTATATATTAGAAAAATAAAGACTAAATGAGTTAACAAACCATTTAAAGTCTGAAAAAAATAGCAACATAACTCCAAATATAGCAGATGGAAGAATATTTTTAATAAGAATTAAAATAAACCAAATAGAAAGCACAGATAAAGTTCAGAGCTTACTAGTTAATACTAACCAAAATTTGGTTCTTTGAAAAGATTAATAAGGTTACAAAACTTTAGCAAAATTTATTCCATAGTGTAAGCACAATAGGTATTAAAATGAAAAGTGCTTAGGCATTAAAGAGACAATAAAGGATAGTGTGAATAAAGGATAGCATTAATTTGAAAATTTAGATAAAATACACAAATTAATATCTTGCAAAAGCAAAGCAAATTGACAAATAGAAAGTCTAAAACTCTTAGAACTGTAAAAGATATAAAATTACTTATCAAAAGTTGTTTTCTTTCCACAAACTCCTGGCCCATGTAGCTTCATGAAAGAATTCCATCAAATATTCAAAGATCAGGTAATTCCAGTTTTATCCAAGCTCTTCAAGTATAGGATTGAATTCAGTTCAGTTCAGTTCAGTCACTCAGTCGTGTCCAACTCTTTGTGACTCCATGAACCGCAGCACGCCAGACCTCCCTGTCCATCACCAACCCATGGAGTCCACACAAACCCATGTCCATCGAGTTGGTGACATCATCCAACCATCTCATCCTCTGTCATCCCCTTCTCCTCCTGCCCTCAATCTTTCCCAGCATCATAGTCTTTTCAAATGAGTCAGCTCTTCGCATCAGGTGGCCAAAGTATTGGAGTTCAGCTTCAGCATCAGTTCTAACAATGAACACCCAGGACTGATCTCCTTTAGGAAGGACTGGTTGGATCTCCTTGCAGTCCAAGGGACTCTCAAGAGTCTTCTCCAACATCATAGTTCAAAAGCATCAATTCTTTGGTGCTCAGCTTTCTTTATAGTCCAACTCTCACATCCATACATGACTACTGGAAAAACCATAGCCTTGACTAGACAGACCTTTGTTGACAAAGTAATGTCTCTGCTTTTTAATATGCTGTCTAGGTTGCTCATAACTTTCCTTCCAAGGAGTAGATGTCTTTTAATTTCATGGCTGCAGTCAACATCTGCAGTGATTTTGGAGCCCAGAAAAATAAAGTCAGCCACTGTTTCCACTGTTCCCCCATCTATTTCCCATGAAGTAATGGGACTAGATGACATGATCTTAGTTTTATGAATGTTGAGCTTTAAGCCAACTTTTTCACTCTCTTCTTTCACTTTCATCAAAAAGCTCTTTAGTTCTTCTTCACTTTCTGCCATAAGGGTGGTGTCATCTGCATATCTGAGGTTATTGATATTTCTCCTGGCAATCTTGATTCCATCTTGTGTTTCCTCCAGTCCAACATTTCTCATGATGTACTCTGCATAGAAGCTAAATAAGCAGGGTGATATACAGGATTGAATTCATGAGTTTAGAATTAAAATTGTAGAGATGTTGTCTCTCCTAAGCATATGACAATTTCAATTAAAATGCCAACTGTAGTCTCTGAGTAAGTTGTGAAACTAAGTTAAAATTGTTGCAGAAGTATACAGTGCTGGGAATAAACAAGACAGTTTAAAGAAGAATTGTGAGCCCTGTCCTACCAGATATCAAGACATGTTATGTGTGTGTGCTCAGTCATGCCTGATTCTGACTCTTTGAGACCTCAAGAGCTATAACCCAGCAGACTCCTCTGTCCATGGGATCTTTCAGACAAGAATACTGGAGCAGGTTGCCATTTCCTCCTCTAGGGGATCTTCCCAACCCAGGGATCAAACCCACGTCTCTTTGTCTCCTACACTGGCAGGCAGGTTCTTTACCACTAGCACTACCTGGGAAGCCCCATCATAACAGATTAGTCAGACGTAGGTTTCATGTATCTGGATCCTTGTTTTATGACAGATACTATAGCAGAGCAACTGTTATAAGGATGGAATTTTAGCAAATTGTATTGGCACGATTGAGTATCCACTTTGAAAACTCACACTATACAAAAACATCAAATCTGAATGAAATAAATACAATCATAAAGGACAAAGGTATGAACATTTTAAAATATAATATAGGATAGTATTTTCATAATTCACAACAGGGAAAATATTTTTTAAGCAGATGTAAAAACATAAACTTTGTAGAAATATTACAAACATTATTATAAATTTAAGAAATTTTGCTCATCAAGAGATATTGAAAGGATGAGAATACAAGCTACAAAGCAGAAAATGTTCTAAAATATATCCAAAAAATCACTACTATCCAAAATAGACAAAGAACTATGAATCAATAAGACAAGAAAACTGACGGAAAAGTAGGCAGAAGAATTGAATCAATATTTCACAAAGGAGGACATTTTAATGACAAGTAAATATACAAAGAAAGGCTTAACATCATTATACCCTGAAAAATGAAAAATAAATCCACAACTATAGGCTATGGCATACCCTTTAGGATATGGCAAAAATATAAATATCTGACAACACCAAGTGTTGGGATAGATAGAAACTCTCATCTACCACTGGTGATAATATGAATTATACTTGAGACCATGAATTATACCAATACTTTATCCATTTTGGAAAATGACTTGAAATTGTTTAGTAAATTTATACACATATATTTCTAGCTACCAGCAATTCCATTCCTGGCAAGAATGTTCATAACATCATTGTTAGTAATTGTCAAAAATGATAAACATCATAAATAAGCATCAATAAGAGAAGCATGCCAGGCCTCCCTGTCCATCACCAACTCCTGGAGTTCACTCAGACTCAGGCCCATTGAGTCCGTGATGCCATCCAGCCATCTTATCCTGGTCGTCCCCTTCTCCTCCTGCCCCCAGTCCCTCCCAGCATCAGAGTCTTTTCCAATGAGTCAACTCTTCACATGAGGTGGCCAAAGTACTGGAGTTTCAGCTTTAGCATCATTCCTTCCAAAGAAATCCCAGGGCTGATCTCCAGAATGGACTGGTTGGATCTCCTTGCAGTCCAAGGGATTCTCAAGAGTCTTCTCCAGCACCACAGTTCAAAAGCATAAAAGCAGCTTTTTCTTGTATGCACCTTCTGTTTACCAAATCCTTCTAGTGAGTGAAATTCGTTCAGTGTTGTCTGACTCTTTGTGACCCCCATGGAATTCTCCAGGTCAGAATACTGGAGTTGGTAGCAGTTCCCTTCCTCAAGGGATCTTCCCAACCCAAGGATCAAACCCAGGTCTCCCACATTGCAAGCAGATTCTTTACCACTCAAATATGGAAGAAACTAAATACTAAATGAAGACTTTCAGTGAATTGCTCCTTATTGAACAGGGTGGATCAGCTCAAATATAGTTGTCTCAGAATAATACTTTAAACTAATTTTTTAATAATTTTGAGTCACTTCTAATTATTGTTTGCTTAAGGTCTGTTTTGTATGTTTTCATTCATGTATGACTTTTTGTGACTCATGGACTGTAGCCCACCAGGCTCCTCTTGCCATGAAATTTTCCAGGCAAGAATACTGGAGTGGGTTGCTATTTATTCCTTCTCCAGGGATCTTCTTCCTGACCCAGGGATCAAAGATACATCTCTTGTGGCTCCTGCATTGGCTGGCAGATTTGTTACCACTGTGCCACCTGGGAAGCTCCTGTTTTGTATAATACACTATGAAAATTTCCAAGAGAGACGGTACACTATCCATATTGTTCTCTGTATTCTCAGCTCTTAGAAACAAAGACCTAACACCATAAATACTCGTCAAATGATAATAAAGGAAAACAAATGAATACATGAATGAATGAACATCAAATATAACAATCACTGACTCCTTTACACAGCTGCAGATTCAGGATTCAGCAATGTCCTTTTCTGATTGCTTTTACTATCAAAGCAATTTCTCACAGATTCAGTGGCATGTGATTTAAAAGAAAACATGATCAAAAGGAATGTAAATTAAATGAAAATAGATGGTAAGTATTTGCCATTTCAACACTCAAATGTGAAAAAAATAAAATAAAAAGAGATAATGGTCAATTTTGGCAAAGCTGCAGGGCAAAGGTGCTCTATTATTGGGAGCATAAATTATGAAAAGATTCTTGAAAAGAAATCCACCAAATAGACCAAAAACCTTCCAAATTTTATTTCCAAGCATCTATCCTCAGTCAATACTAAAAGATGCACAGAAATAATAGTAGAACACTGTTCACTGTAGCTTTGTTTATAGCAGTGAGAAACTCAAGACATTCTAAATACCCCTGATCAGGAAACTGGGTCAATAATTCAGTCTATATATGTTCTATACAATCTTATGAGTCATTAATATTTATGCTGAGAAAAATACTTAATGGCATAGGAATGCAACACTATACATTATTGAGTTTTTTAAAAGGTGATTGAAAATCCATATGATTGGTATCGTTACATCTTGGCAGAAAAAATGAAATCATACATGGACATAAGAAAGGCTTAATATAAGCCCTAGAAGTATATGTGTCATCATTACAGCACTCATCTTAGAGATAACACTAAGGGGTAATTTTTAGTCTTTTTCCTATTTTCTACTTTTTTAAGTTGAATTTATATTTCTTTTGTAAGAAGGAAAAGTGGCAAAATTAGAGTTTAATTAAAAATAATTAAATTCTAATAAAATATAGGTATAATGTTAGTCTCTCAGTCCTGTCCAGCTCTTTTTGAGATCGTATGGACTGTAGTCATCCAGGCTCCTCTGTCCAGGGAAAAAATCCAGGTCTCCTGCATTGCAGGCAGATTTTTTATCATTTTAGCCACCAGGGAAGTCCAGATGTTGGTATAACAATAAGAAAAGACTGGAAAGATATATAGCAAAATTAAATACCCCTTATCTCTGGGTATCAGATTGTGGGTTATTTCTCTCCTTTAAATGTGAATGTATTTCTATTTTTTCTGCAATAATTTTACAATAAGAAAAACCATAATATTGCAATAAATTTTAATTTATTAGAAATATATATGGCAAAGAATAGCATTTATTTATCTCTGAGTATAGTATTTAGGAGTTGTACATTTTTTAATTTTTGCTTTTTAAAGACTTTCCAGACTTTTAGAATGAATGAGAATATGCCTCTACTGAAAGTAAAGAAAATGTTATTAGAAAGAATTCTTTGCCTTTTAAGTTATAGTGGCAAGAATCTCTTAGAATAACTGAATTCCCTAGAAGAGTCACTTGGACGGTTCTGAGAAGTTGACTGGACTATAAAGATCAAAGCAGTAACTTCCCTCATAAAAATGGCAGTCAAAAAAAGAGGGATGGTAAATCCATATCAATAGATTTATCAGAACCCACATCAAGTAAAATTTCCACCCAATACCAACCTAGATTCACAATGTTCCTTCTACATATGAAAGTCTAGCTATATCTGGCTTTTAAATTCATAAAATAATATTGAAATGACAGATAATTTGACCAAAAAAATTCATAAACATAATTACTTTTTGCGTTCATAGCCTTATCCAGTGCTAAAGTCAACATGTAAACCAAACATTGACCTTAGCACAAACAATTTGCAAGATATTTTATTTGTTATAGTCACATCTTTGTGGTTGGGAATTAACTGCGAAAAAGCCATTTTAAATTTTAAAATTCTGTATTTTAGAAAATTCTAAAAGAATTGTTATTGTAATACTGGTTCACACAGTAATTAGTTATGATTAAGTAGGGCCTAAATCAATAAAAGCTTACATTTACAAAATATTTATTAATATGCAAAGCATTTTCATGTTTACTTGTTTGATTACAATGCTGTGAAGCAGCTGAATCCTCAAATGTTAGATTTCCCAGAATCAAACAGAATTTAAGTGGTAGAGCAAGGCTTTGAACCTTGATCATCTGACTCCAATGTGTTCATACCACAAAATTATCTTCCAGTTCTATTCATTGAAGACCGCTGACAATAAACAATGTATTGACTGTGAAAGTGAAGCCCATACTGACTGTGGTTGGTGGTGGTTTAGTCACTCAGTTGTGTCCAACCCTTTGATACCCCATGGACTGTAGCCCACCAGGCTCCTCTGTCCATGGGATTTTCAGGCAACAATACTGAAATGGCTAGCTATTTCCTTCTCTAGGGGATCTTTCTCAGCCAGAGATTGAACTTGGGTCTCCTGCATTGCAGGCAGGTTCCTTATCAACTGAGCCACCAGGGAAGCCAAAGATCCCTCCTTTTCTTGAGTTGGTTAAATGTGTCAAATGATGTCTCACTCCATACTTCCTCTTAACATCTCTTTACAGAGGCTGAAGAGATGCCCTGCTGTCAAATCATGATTGAATTATTTAGTTCAGTTCAGTCGCTCAGTTGTGCCTGACTCTGCAACCCCACGTCATGTTTCTGTTGACTGAAATTGCAACTGATGAGGCTTTGGTGTAATTGGAAATATTTTTGTTTGTTTGTTTGTTTGCTTGTTTCATTGCAGCAAAACTCTGGGAAGAAGTAGGCGGCTGGAAGCAGAAGCCAGTAACCTGGAAGGAGAAAAGGAGACACAACACACTGCTGGATATTTCTGGGGTGTGACAAGGTAAGGAAGGGGGTCTGGTGGAAGGGTTTCATGTGGGAGCGTGATAACGTCACAGAAGTAGCTGTTTGTGTTATACTACGTTCAAAATAACATTAAAAGCCCACATACCACCGGCTAATTTGCCAGTAATCTGAGATAGAAGTGCATTAATCTAATTACTTTCCTGGCACCCCAAACCACTTACTACCTACATGCTTTTAGAAGCTCAAATATCTCCAGGGCTAAAATGATAAAATGTGCCCCAGAATAAACAAGTCTCACATTAGGGCACTGTGAGTCTCCAGGGGAGGTCTTTATGGCCACAGGCCATGTTTCCTTATGAAAAGGAATAAACCAGCTCCTAGATTATACACGTCTTCCTTCTCTGACCTGTTGTTTACAAAAAAGATAAAACATAAAGATAAAATTTTTCCCCCATTCATGAGGCAACAGTTGTTGCTATCCTCACACACAATCTTTCTGCCATCCTAAGATTTGTAGATGACCCAAGTGTGGATGTATACAATTTCAGGTGACAATTTGTAAACACCATTGTATTAGATATTGAGGGTGTTAGGTACTATGTAGGGATAAATTAAAATTCCAGAATTGGGAGAAAAAAATGTTGAAAAGCCATTTGGTCCAGATTTTCCTTCTTGCAGATGAGTAGCTAGAATATTTAAAAATGATCTTGATCTGCTGCTGCTGCTAAGTCGCTTCAGTCGTGTTCGACTCTGTGTGACCCCAGAGACGGCAGCCTACCAGGCTCCCCCATCCCTGGGATTCTCTAGGCAAGAACACTGGAGTGGGTTGCCATTTCCTTCTATCCTTTTAAAAATACAGGATTTTAAAATTAGAAAAGACTCTGAGTTACAAAGAGACTAAATCTTTAATGTTCTTATCACAAGAGAAAAACTGTATGGTGATAGATGGTGGACTTACTGTGTTGATCATTTCGCAATATATATGATACAGATATTAAATCATTGTTTTATACCTGAAACCAATATAACATTCTATGTCAATTACATTTCAATAGGGAAAAAAAGTGGAGAAGAAGACCTAAAAATGAGATGGCTAATCATTTGTGTTTTGTCTACTAATGCCAATCAGTTTGTAGTGATAATCTGCATTTTGATGAAAATCAAATTTGTCTGGTCTTAGGAGGAAAAGTCACCATGATGGATGCGTTGTGAATGGCTATCCTCTAGTTGACTATTTTAAATTTAAAACATAAACAAGATTATCAAGTGATCACATAAAGTGACAACTGGAATAACTCACGTTCTATTTCTTAGTTTTACAATCAGGATGCCATCATCATTTGTTTCTAACCTACTGTTCAAATTGTAATGTGCACTCAACAGAGGTTAGAGACACAAGTCTGATGGAAAAGAACATCAGGATTCTGCACCATCACACATTGTTTCAAGGTAAATATGTTAGTGAGTCCACAAGGGGAGTTCTCCAAAGTAAATTCCACATTATTTTAGAATACAGTACAACGTCTATAGGGTTTTCCAGATGGCGCTAGTGGTAAAGGATCCACCTGCCAATGCAGCACATGTAAGAGACCAAGACCTGCATTCGATCCCCGGGTTGGGAAGATCCCCTGGAGGAGGGACTGGCAACCACTCCAGGATTCTTGCCTGGAGAATCCCCCAGACAGAGGAGCCTGGTGACTACAGTCCATAGGGTCACAAAGAGTTGGACATGACTGACGTGACTTAGCACACATGAACAAGAATATAGTAAATAATTAAGAAAAATTAACTAATGTGAAGCTTAAAGTATATTTATTATTAAAGTAAAGCAATAACTGCTGCAAATATTTAGAACTTAACGAAGGATGTTTTCAGGGAAGACACATTTTTTCACTGAACTTTTTTTTTAGCATTGCTTATTCTCAGTAATGACAAAAGAGAAAGCAATATTTTGTCAGTTTTATCATTGTTCTGGTAGTAGCTGTAGACAATGCACCCCCTTCACGCTGACCTCTGGGCAGACAGCTCTCACTGCCCACATTGCACACTTCCAAGGTATTGGTACAGATATTTACCCCTCTGATGTTCTATAAACCTCCCCATTTTGTGAACCCCAGTGAAATGAACTGTGTACGGACTCCAGGAGTTGGTGATGGGCAGGGAGGCTTGGCGTGCTGCGGTTCATGGGGTTGCAAAGAGTCGGACACCACTGAGCGACTGAACTGAACTGAACTGATGGTGAAAGTAGCACAGGTGTTGTGGACAGAGCTTGGATTTCCATTTCAATCACTTGATTCAAAGAGCAATCTAATTTGTTGAACAATTCACATTTTCCTTATCCTGCAGTTACGCCTCCGTCAAACATTAAGTTTCTGTCTAAATATGGATGTATTTCTATGCCCCTTATTTATTTCAATTAGTCAGTTTGTCTATTCCTATGTCAATGCTGGTTGGCTTAATAATGGTTCTATAACTACCCTGGTATCAAGTAGAACAGGTGACAGTCATAATTATTCCCCCTTCAAATTTGTCCTGGATTTTATTGATCCCAATTTTCTTCATTAAAAATTTTAGGATCAGCCTGTCTGTTTCCATTGAGACACGTATTGAGATTTTTTAATTGAAATTTGTTAGAATTTGTCAGACTTTATTTTTTGGGCTCCAAAATCACTGCAGTTGGTGATTACAGCCATGAAATTAAAAGATGCTTACTCATTGGAAGAAAAGTTATGACCAACCTAGATAGCATATTGAAAAGCAGAGACATTACTTTGCCAACAAAGGTCCGTCTAGTCAAGGCTATGGTTTTTCCAGTAGTCATATATGGATGTGAGACTTGGACTGTGAAGAAAGCTGAGTGCTGAAGAATTGATACTTTTGAACTGTGGTGTTGGAGAAGACTCTTGAGAGTCCCTTGGACTGCAAGGAGATCCAACCAGTCCATTCTGAAGGAGATAAGCCCTGGGATTTCTTTGGAAGGAATGATGCTAAAGCTGAAACTCCAGTGCTTTGGCCACCTCATGCGAAGAGCTGACTCATTGGAAAAGACTCTGATGCTGGGAGGGACTGGGGGCAGGAGGAGAAGGGGACAACAGACGATGAGATGGCTGGATGGCATCACGGACTCGATGGACGTGAGTCTGAGTGAACTCTGGGAGTTGGTGATGGACAGGGAGGCCTGGCGTGCTGTGACTCATGGGGTCGCAAAGAGTCGGACACGACTGAGCGACTGAACTGAACTGAACTGATAGATCACTTTAGCAGGAATTAATACACAATTATCTTTTCCCCCTTACATGAATTCACTATATCTCTCCTTTTGTTTCTATTAACATCTTTCAAATATATTTTCTATTTCTCCATAAACACATGGCTGTGTTTTTCTTGAATAGATTTTTAGATGCCATATATTTTTTTCACTTGTAACCTTCTAATGCTTAGTTTCATTTATATGGTGCAATTTATTTTGGTGCATCAGTTTTTCTTGTGCAATATTACCAAGTTCTCTTATTAATTCTAGTACCATATTAGTAAAATCTTAAAATTTTGTATGTAAACAATTATATAATCAGTGAGTGATGTGCAAATTTTTCCTTCTTAGTCAATCTTTTCCCCTTTTAATTATTTTTTGGTTTATGTGTGTTTATATATCTGCTTGTCTTATGTCTCTGGATAGACCCTCCTAAATAATGTCAGATAGAAATGGTGCTATTGAAAATTCATATCATGTTCCTGATTGTATTTAATGGGAATGTCTTTAACATTTCTCCATTAATCATAATGTTAGCAGAAGTTTTTAAATAAATGCCTTTATCAGATTCAGTTCAATCACTCAGTCATGTCCAACTCTTTGCGATCCCATGGACTATGGCACACCAGGCCTCCCTATCACCAACTCCTGGAGTTCACCCAAACCCATGTCCATTGAGTCAGTGATGCCATCCAACCATCTCATCCTCTGTCATCCCCTTCTTCTCCTGCCCTCAATCTTTCCCAGCATCAGAGTCTTTTCAAATGAGTCAGTTCTTTCCATCAGGTGGCCAAAGTATTGGAGTTTCAGCTTCAACATCAATCCTAACAATGAACACCCAGGACTGATCTCCTTTAGGATGGACTGGTTGGACCTCCTTGCAGTCCAAGGGACTCTCAAGAGTCTTCTCCAACACCACAGTTCAAAAGCATCAATTCTTCAGCACTCAGCTCTCTTTATAGTCCAACTCTCATATCCATATATGACCACTGGAAAAATCATAGCCTTGACTAGACAGACCTTTGTTGGCAAAATAATGTCTCTGCTTTTCAACACGCTCTCTAGGTTGGTCATAACTTTCCTTCTAAGAAGTAAATGTCTTTTAATTTCATGGCTGCAGTCAACCATCTGCAGTGATTTTGGAGCCCAGAAAAGTAAAGTCAGCCACTGTTTCCACTTTTTCCCCACCTATTTCCCACCAGATGCCATGATTTTAGTTTTGTGAATGTTGAGCTTTAAGCCAACTTTTTCACTTCTTTTACTTCCATCAAGAGGCTCTTTAGTTCTTTGGTTTCTGCCATAAGGGTGGTGTCATCTGCATATCTCAGGTGATTGATATTTCTCCGGGCAATCTTGATTCCAGCTCTTGCTTCCTCCAGCCCAGCGTTTCTCATGAAGTACTCTGCATATAAGTTAAATAAACACGGTGACAATATTAGGTAATTGGTTATTCTTGTTTGTTTAAAAGTTCTTTTTGTTGTTTTAAGTCATGGGTAGCTATTTATGTTAGAAGTTTGGGATTAACATATACACATTATTATATACAAAACTGATAGTCAACAAGGACTCACTGTATAGCACAGGAAATGCTACTCAGTATTCTGTAATAACCTATATGCGAAAATTATCTGAAAAAGAATGGATATCTGTGTGTGTGTTTGTATATATATATATATATATAATTGAATCATTTTGCTGTACACCTGAAACTAACACAACTTTATTAATCCGCAACACTTCAGTATAAATAAATTTTTTTAATGTTCAATTATATATGTCCCTGTTGAACACAAAGTTCTTATTAAAATATGAATTTCAATAAGATTTAAAATGCCAAATACTAATTTTATGAACTAGACTTATGTGTTTATTCTATTACCAATTAGCTAATTTATTCAGACAAAATATATTTTAATTGGCAGTTGTAACACATGTGGCAACATTCTTCTCCAGTAATCCACTTACAAAACTTTTCTGATGTACTTTTCTCTATAATATTATCAGTTTTTCTTATATATTTTCTGTAGCTTATTGGTGGTTTAGTCACTAAGTCATGTCTGACTCTTGCAACCCATAGACTGTAGCCCACCAGGCTCCTCTGTCCATGGGATTTCCCGGGCAAGAATACTGGAGTGGATTGCCATTTCCTTCTTCAAGGGATCTTCCTGACCCAGGAATCTAACCTAGGTCTCCTGCATTGCAGGCAGATTCTTTACCGACTGAGCTATAAGGGAAGGTCTTGTAGCTTATTACTTAAGGCATTATGCTTTTTCTTGATAGAAAGTGAAAGTGAAGTCGCTCAGTTGTGTCCGACTCTTTGCGACCCCATGGGCTGTAGCCTACCAGGCTCCTCTGTCCATGGGATTTTCCAGGCAATAGTACTGGAGTGGATTGCCATTTCCTTCTCCAGGGGATCTTCCCAACCCAGGGATTGAACCTGGGTCTCCCGCATTGTAAACAAACGCTTTACCATCAGAGCCACCAAATACTAAAATTATCATATATTATTTTTATTAAAAACTTTTTTCTGAGTTCTAATAGTCAAAAAAAGCTATGTTTATACTTGTCTGAATCTTCTGAGGTCATTTTAGAATTTTCTCTTTTAACCTTTAACTGTGGTGAATGATAATAATTAATTTTCCAATATGAAATCAACTTTGCAGTCCCTATCATGGTATATCTATAAATTTCCAGATCAGGTTTGCAGATATTCAAGATGCACAATCCTAAGTAACATATCTTTGTCAATGTCTTCTCTTCTACTTTCTTTGTTTCAATACCAAAGTTGTAATAATAATATAAAATTGTTTGAGAAGACTTCCTTATTTTTCTATATTGTGAAAAACGTATACAAACTTTGGAAGCAGCTATTCTTTAAACGTTAATAAAACATGTTTATGAGCCTCTGAGCTTGGTATCTTCTTGAGGATAGGTTTTGATTATCAATTATATTTATTTAGTGGGTATAGTACCATTAAGTTTATCAATTATTTTTTTGAGTACTTTCTTTTTCAAGAAATTATCTACATTTTAAAATATATTGTCATAAGGTTGTTTGTATTTTATTATTTAATTTCTACTCCACCTAAATAGATATTCCTCCTTTTCTTTTTTCTCCAGTTCTTTTTTGGTTTACTGTTGAAATAAACATTACAGGTATAACTGAAATTACCTATATTTCCATTCCTGGTCCTATTCCCTTCTGCTCTGCTACAGACAATCACTCTTATGGGTGATTGGTCCATGTATTTTTATGTATTTTTTACATTGGCATATTTAATTTTTTCAAACTGAGGTAAATACACATAATATGAAATTTACAAAAGTGTATATTTCAGTGGTATTAAGTACATTCACACTGCTAACCTACCATCACCATTATTCATCTCAAAAACTTCCATCTTATACAACTGCAACCCCATACCCATTAAATGATAACTCACCATTTCCTTCCTTCCATTCCTGGCAACCATCATTCTACTTTCTGACTATAATGTGTACATTCCGTTTGTTCATTCCTAATATTATTTAGCCATACCTTCTCTTTTTCTCAATCATTTTGCCACAGAATCATCATATTTTCAGTATTTAGAACAAGCTAGCTTTGGTTTGCAGATCTCCATTTTGTGTTTATTTTATATTTTAATATTGGGTATGGATTTCTTATTTATTTTATTTGAGTTCATTCTTGTTTAACTTCTAAAGTTAAATGTTTATTTAATTAACTTAAACCCTTTCTTCTTTTTCAATATATGTGTATAGAGGCTGTGCATTTTAAAGAACTGCTTTTTATACATCACACAAGTGACTATGTATTTCTTTGCTTCAGTAGTTTTAATGTTGATTTTTTTAAATGTGGATGCATATTTTTTATTATGTGTGATTTTTATCCACAAAGTTGGGGTGGAAATAAATTTCTTATTCTTGATTTCTAATTTAATTTATGGACAAAAAAGCAATATGGTTCAAACACATTCTATGAAATGTGTTGAGAATAGCTTTCCAGCTTATTAAGCTACCAAGTTTCATAAACGTTCTAGTATGTTTCAAGAGATTGTTTATTTTGCATTTTTTAGTGTACATCCTATATATATACCCATTAGACCAGCCTTGGTAATTGTGTCAATTGACTCTTCATACATTTACTGATTCTGTCAGTTTTTCCTAACAGTAACTGAGAAAGATATTACGGTTTTAATATCTCTTATCAGGATGTGGGCCTTAGGAAGCATTACTACAAACAAAGTTTGAAGTAATGGAATTCCAGCTGAGGTACTTCAAATCCTAAAAGATGATGCTGCTGAAGTGCTGAACTCAATAGCCAGCAAATTTGGAAAACTCAGCAGTGCCACAGGACTGGAAAAGGTCAGTTTTCCTTCCAATCCTAAAGAAGGCAATGCCAAAGAATGTTTGAACTACTGCACAATTGTGCTCATTTAACATGCTAGCAAGGTCATGCTCAAAATACTTCAAGCTAGGGTTCAACAGTAAGTGGATCAAGAACTTCCAGATGTACAAGCTGGATTTATAAAAGGCAGAGGAACCAGAGTTCAAATTGCCAACATCCTTCGGATCATAGAAAAAGCAAAAGAATTCAAGAAAAACATCTGCTTCATTGACTACGCTAAAGCCTTTGACTGTGTGGATCACAACAAACTGTGGAAAATTGTTAAGAGATTGGAATACCAGACTACCTTACCCACCTCCTGAGAAACCTGTATGCAAGTCAAGAAGCAACAGTTAGAACTGGAAATGGAACAATGGACTGGTTCCAAATTGGGAAAGGAGTATGTCAAAATTGTATATTGTCACCCTGCTTATTTAACTTATATGCAGAGTACATCATGTGAAATGCAACACTGGAAGAAGCACAAGCTGGACTCAAGATTGTCGGGAGAAATATCAATAACCTCAGATATGCAGATGACACCATCCTAATGGCAGAAAGTGAAGAGGAAATAAAAAACCTCTTGATGAAGGTGAAATAGGAGAGTGAAAAAGTTGGCTTAAAACTCAACATTCAAAAAACTAAGATCATGGCATCCGGTCCCATCACTTCATGGCAAATAGATGGGGAAACAATGGAAACGGTGATAGATTTTATTATCTTGGGCTCCAAAATCATGGCGGACTGTGACTGCAGTCATGAAATTAAAAGACACTTGTTCCTTGGAAGAAAAGCTATGACAAACCTAGACAGTGTATTAAAAAGCAGAGACAACACTTTGCTGACAAAGGTCTATATATCCAAAGCTATGGTTTTTCACAGTAGTCCTGTATGACTATAAGAGTTGGACCATAAAGCAAGCTGAGAGCTAAAGAATTGATGCTTTCAAACTGGTATTGGAGAAGACTCTTGAGAGTCCCTTGGACAGCAAGGAGATCAAACCTGTCAATCCTAAAGGAAATTGAACCTGAATATTCACTGGAAGAACTGTTGCTGAAACCCCAGTACTTGGGCCACCTGATGTGAAGAGCCAACTCATTGGAAAAGACTCTAATACTGGGTAAGACGGAGGGCAGGAGAAGAAGTGGGAGGCAGAGGATGAGATTGTTGGATGGCATCATCAACTCAATGGACATGAGTTTGAGCAAACTCCAGGAGATACTGAAGGACAGGGAAGCCTGGTGTGCTGCAGTCCATGGGGTGACAAAGAGTCGGACAGGACTGAGTGACTGAACAATAACAACACATGAATATTTATAAATAAACACACATATATAGATATATTTGTTGTTTATTATTTAGTCATTAAGTCGTGTCTGACTCTTTGAGACCCCATGGACTATAGCCTGCCAGGCTCCTCTGTCCACGTGGTTTCCCAGGCAAGAAGACTGGAGTAGGTTGCTATTAACTCCTCCAGGAGATCTTCCTGACCCAAGGATTGAACCCAGGTCTCTTCACTGCTGAGTCACTGGGAAAGTCCCCATATAGATATATACTCATATAAATATATGAAAGTGAAAGTGTTAGTCACTCAGTCGTGCACAACTCTTTCCAATCCCATGGACTATAGCTGCCAGGCTCCTGTGTCCATGGAATTTTCCAGGCAAGAATCCTGGAGTGGGTGGCCACTTCCTCCTCCAGATGATCTTTGCAACCCAAGGATCAAGCATTGCCAGAGAGAGACGGAGATAAATGTAGATATAGATATATGAGGGACTTCCCCAGTGGCTCAGTGGTAAAGAATCCATCTGCAATGCAGGAGACACAGGAGTTGTAGGTTCAATCCCTGGGTCAGGAAGGGTCCTACCTCCCTGGAGGAGGGTATGGCAATCTACTCCAGTATCCTTTCCGAGAGAATTTCACTGAGAGAGCCTGATTGGCTACAGTCCTTAGGGTTGCAAAGAGTTGGACACGACTGAAGTAACTTAGCATGCATGCATAGATAGATGAAGGTTATATATATTTGTAATATATATATTTTTTCTCAACTACTGACAGAGTTATATTCTGATAAACCCTTCTTAAATTGAAAATGTATGTAATACATGAAACATACAGGACATTATAGCTTTGCCAGACCTATCTTAAACATGCTCAGAACACAGATATTAGTGTATAGTTGGGCAAAATCTAACACAGAGCCTATTTTATAATTAAGTGTTGAATATCTCATGTAATTTATTGAAAGTTGTACTGGAAGTGAAAAAAGAATAGTTATATGGATACAGAATTGTTTTAAGTGTATTGGGTGTATATCTTCATGATTGCCCAGTTGACTGAGAGCTGTAGCTCACCATTTCTGTCCAACATCGAGAAAGTGTTGTACCACATATTGCTGGCTTGGAAAAAATTCAAACTTCAAAGTAGAGGCTCTACTGATGCATATTGCTTTTTCATATCACTTTCACACCACCATAAAGAGCAAAATTTGTAAGGTTGTGACTCACTCTCTAGTTCTTTCTATATATAAATATTTAGAATTTTTTTATGTCATTCTCCTAATATGCTTTTATAAGCATACTTTTGATTTCACATTTTATGACCTTAACTATATTAAATAAACCCACTCCAGTATTCTTGCTTGGAGAATCTCATGGACTGAGGAGCCTGGTGGGCTGCAGTCCATGGGGTCACAAAGAGTCGGACACGACTGAGTGACTTTACTTACTTCAGTTCAGTTCAGTTCAGTCGCTCAGTCGTGTCCGACTCTTTGCGACCCCATGAATCGCAATATGCCAGGCCTCCCTGTCCATCACCAACTCCAGAGTTCACTCAGACTCACGTCCATTGAGTCCATGATGCCATCCAGCCATCTCATCCTCGGTTGTCCCCTTCTCCTCCTGCCCCCAATCCCTCCCAGCATCAGGGTCTTTTCCAATGAGTCAACTCTTCGCATAAGGTGGCCAAAGTACTGGAGCTTCAGTTTTAGCATCATTCCTTCCAAAGAAATCCCAGGGTTGATCTCCCTCAGAATGGACTGGTTGGATCTCCTTGCAGTCCAAGGGACTCTCAAGAGTCTTCTCCAACACCACAGTTCAAAAGCATCAATTCTTCTGTGCTCAGCCTTCTTCACAGTCCAACTCTCACATCCATACATGACCACAGGAAAAACCATAGCCTTGACTAGACGGACCTTAGTCGGCAAAGTAATGTCTCTGCTTTTGAATATACTATCTAGGTTGGTCATAACTTTTCTTCCAAGGAGTAAGCGCCTTTTAATTTCATGGCTGCAGTCACCATCTGCAGTGATTTTGGAGCCCAGAAAAACAAAGTCTGACACTGTTTCTACTGTTTCCCCATCTATTTCCCATGAAGTGATGGGACCAGATGCCATGATCTTCGTTTTCTGAATGTTGAGCTTTAAGCCAACTTTTTCACTCTCCTCTTTCACTTTCAACAAGAGGCTTTTTAGCTCCTCTTCACTTTCTGTCATAAGGGTGGTGTCATCTGCATATCTGAGGTTATTGATATTTCTCCCAGCAATCTTGATTCCAGCTTGTGTTTCTTCCAGCCCAGCGTTTCTCATGATGTACTCTGCATAGAAGTTAAATAAGCAGGGTGACAATATACAGCCTTGACGTACTCCTTTTCCTATTTGGAACCAGTCTGTTGTTCCATGTCCAGTTCTAACTGTTGCTTCCTGACCTGCATACAGATTTCTCAAGAGGCTTACTAAACCATATATTCAATTATTTTAATGTTTGATATATTTGTGAGTCTGATGCTATAGTCTGTCATTTCTGCTAACCCTCACTCATGATACCTGTCTCTCAAGATTTTTTTTTTTTTCACATCACAAATCAGTAAAATTTTACTGCAGGATTTCTTAGGTTAAGAAAGTATTTTTCTATATATAATAATTTTATTTATTGCACTAAGCATAAGATCTCTATCAACTTTGGATCATATCTAACTAAAATAAGTCCTTAATTTTTTGTATGATGTACACAGTATAAATCTAAGTGCCAAACTAATAGAAAGAATGAGCTTCCCAGGTGGCACTAGTGGTAAAGAAGCTACCTGCTAATGCAGGACGTAAGAGATACCACATCTCTTATGTCCTGGGTCAGGAAGATTCCCTGGAAGAGGGTGTGGCAACCTACTCCAGTATTCTTGCCTGGGAAAGCCCATGGACAGAGGAGCCTGGAGGGCTACAGTCCATAGGGTCTCAAAGAGTCAGATATGACTTAGTGACTAAGCACAATGTGAAGAACAGATTATTGTTAGGATTTCTCAAGAGACAGTTATAGTCCTTTCATCAGGAACAAGTCAGACAAATTTTCTCCCTTTGTTCTTTTTTTCTGGTCTCTTCTTTCACTAAGGGTATAACACAGTGATTTACAGCAGGGATGCTTCTACTTCCTCAGAGTATTTTTGGACATGTGTAGAGCCAGTTTTGGTTGGAATGCTATTGACATTTACTGGGAAGAGCCCAAGAATAGAATATTAGATACTCTGTAATAAACAGAAGAACACAGCACAACAAAAATTCACTACTCACAGATTTTTAGAAAATTGTTTAGAATTATCTGATCCTAGCATGTAACTTAATAACACTTATAAACCTAAAGGATTTTTTTTTACTAAGGGTATAACACAGTGATTTACAGCAGGGATGCTTCTACTTCCTCAGAGTATTTTTGGACATGTGTAGAGCCAGTTTTGGTTGGAATGCTATTGACATTTACTGGGAAGAGCCCAAGAATAGAATATTAGATACTCTGTAATAAACAGAAGAACACAGCACAACAAAAATTCACTACTCACAGATTTTTAGAAAATTGTTTAGAATTATCTGATCCTAGCATGTAACTTAATAACACTTATAAACCTAAAGGATTTTTTTTCACTATTTTAAACTGTTTCCATATTTTTGTGGGATCCAGCTTTTATATTAATCATTATTCTACTTTGTTAAGAACTTCACCAAGAATGAGTCATCATTTCAGAAAATCATTACCCATAGAAATTCTGTTCATGAGCCTAGAGTAATTTGTATCAGTCACAGTTGTAACTTTCAAGTTACCTAGAGTAACTTCTATTTAGTCACAGCTGTAACTTTTACAGTGAGTTAATAGGTAACTAAGTAACTGATGCCTTTTTTATGACTTCTAGTATAGCTTTACTCATAGTCTATGTAGTTAAATACTTCTTAATTTATTATCATTTGTTTCTCTTTACTTCTTGTCTATTTTTTTGGCTAGGATGATTTTTATTTTTAAATTTTTATTTTATATTGGAGTATAGTTGATTAATAACGTTCTAGTTTCAAGTGTAGGCTTTTCTGGTGACTCAGTGATAAAGATTTGCCTGCCAGTGTAGGAGACTTGGGTTTAATCCCTGGCTCAGGAAGATCTCTTGGCGAAGGAAGTGGCAACCCATTCCAGTATTCCTGCCTGGGAGATCCCAAGGTCAGAGGAGCCTGGTGGGCTACCAACCATGGGGTTGTGAAAGAGTCATACACAACTTAGCAACTAAACAACAAGTTTCAGTGTACAGTAAAGTACTGCAGTTATAAACATGCATGTATCCATTCAGAGAAGGCAATGGCACCCCACTCCAGTACTCTCGCCTGGAAAATCCCATGGTCGGAGGAGCCTGGTGGGCTGTAGTCCATGGGGTTGCTAAGAGTCGGACACGACTGAGCGACTTCACTTTCACTTTTCACTTTCA
>SJXQ01002274.1:81159-184068 GCA_006408695.1 Aepyceros melampus
AACCCACTCCAGTATTCTTGCCTGGAGAATCCCATGGACAGAGGAGTCTGGCAGGTTACAGTCCATGAGTTTGCAAAGAATCAGACATGACTGAGCTCACACAAACCCATATATTTAAGTTAGGATTTGCATCTGTTACTGAGATGGCAGTGTCTCTTTGTCTTACAAGATTATTCCTTTGTCAAAGCAAAATGTATATTTAAACACTTCATAAAATATAAAGTCTTAAATAAGTGAAAATAATTGATAGTGATAATGTCCCTGTAGCTTAATGATTTACACGAGGATCCTTAAGAACAAAACTCGAGATAACTATAAAATGCAAGTTTCCTTATCTGGGATACTCACCATTAAATGGTCTCCCAGCTTTGAACCTGTACCCTCTTCCACATAAGCATACAATACTGTGAAAAGTATTGAATATTAGCAAGAGAAACAACTGATTTTGAGGAAAAATGGATTACTTTGTGTTAAAGACCTTCGAATGGGAACAAAAGATCTTGGACTAGGTCTGAGGAAATATAGATTTTTTTTCTGATGGCCAAAAGTACTGAAAGTTCAATCATTGCTGTCAGGCTGAGAGTTTTCCACCTGGTCCCCTCCTGTATGAAGTGATTTTGGCTTGTTTTCCACCTGGTTCTTCACTCCATATCTTCTCTGCTGCCTGTGGTGCCAGTTTCTGTTAACCTCAGCACAAAGATCTTCTATTGTTAAATGATAGCCAACTCTGGACTTCGGAAATGGAGAGGTGGAAGTGTCTTTTAGGACAAGATTGAGTGAATCATAATCGGGTTTTTTTGTAAATTAATTTTTCAGTTCAGTTCAGTTGCTCAGTCGTGTCTGACTCTTTGTGGCCTCAAGGACTGCAGCAGGCCAGGCCTCCCTATCCATTACCAACTGCTGGAGTTTACTGAAACTCATGTCCATTGAGTCAGTGATGCAATCCAACCATCTCAACCTCGGTCATCCCCTTCTCCTCCTGCCCTCAATCTTTCCCAGCATGAGGGTCTTTTCAAATGAGTCAGCTCTTTGCATCAGGTGGGCAAAGTATTGGAGTTTCACCTTTAGCGTCAGTTCTTCCAATGAACACTCAGGACTGATCTCCCTTAGGATGGACTGATTGGATCTCCTTGCAGTTCAAGGGACTCTCAAAGGTCTTCTCCAACACCACAGTTCAAAAGCATCTATTCTTTGGTGCTAGCTTCCTTTATAATCCAACTCTCACATCCATACATGACTGCTGGAAAAACCACAGCCTTGACTAGATGGACCTTTGTTGGCAAAGTAATGTCTCTGCTTTTTAATATGCTATGACCAATATGTCTTCGTCATAACTTTCTTTCCAAAGAGTAAGCATCTTTTAATTTCATGGCTGCAGTCACCATCTGCAGTGATTTTGGAGACCCAAAAAATAAAGTCAGCCACTGTTTCCACTGTTTCCCCATCTATCTGCCATGAAGTGATGGGACCGGATGCTACGATCTTAGTCTTCTGAATGTTGAGCTTTAAGCCAACTTTTTCACTCTCCTCTTTCACTTTCATCAAGGGGCTCTTTAGTTCTTCACTTTCTGCTATAAGGGTGGTGTCATCTGCATATCTGAGATTATTGATATTCCTCCTAGCAATCTTGATTCCAGTTTGTGCTTCTTCCAGCCCAGCCTTTCTCATGATGTACTCTGCATATAAGTTAAATAAGCAGGGTGACAATAGACAGCCTTAGTGTACTCCTTTCCTGATTTGGAAGTTGTTCCATGTCCAGTTTCAACTTGCTTCTTGACCTGTGTTGACCAGTGTTGCTTCTTTACCTGCATACAGATTTCTCAAGAGACAAGTCAGGTGGTCTGGTGTTCTCCTCTCTTTCAGAATTTTCCACAGTTTATTGTGATCCACACAAAGGCTTTGGCATAGTCAATAAAGCAGAAATAGATGTTTTTCTGGAACTCTCTTGCTTTTTTGATGATCCAGCAGAAGTTGGCGATTTGATCTCTGGTTCTTCTACCTTTTCTAAAACCAGCTTGAACATCTGGAAGTTCACAGTTCACGTATTGCTGAAGCCTGGCTTGGAGAATTTTGAGCATTACTTTACTAGTGTGTGAGATGAATAAAATTGTGCAGTAGTTTGAGCATTCTTTAGCATTACCTTTCTTAGGGATTGTAATGAAAACTGGCCTTTTCCAGTCCTGTGGCCACTGCTGAGTTTTTCAAATTTGATGACATATTGGTGCAGCACTTTCATAGCATCATCTTTTAGGATTGGAAACAGCTTGACTGGAATTCCATCACCTCCACTAGCTTTGTTTGCAGTGATGTGTCCTAAGGCCCACTTGACTTCACATTCCAGGATGTCTGACTCTAGATGAGTGATCACACCATCGTGATTATCTGGGTCGTGAAGATCTTTTTTGTACAGTTCTTCTGTATATTCTTGCCACCTCTTCTTAATAGCTTCTGCTTCTGTTATGTCCATACCGTTTCTATCCTTTATTTAGCCCATCTTTGCATGAAATGTTCCCTTAGTATCTCTAATTCTCTTGAAGAGATCTCTAGTCTTTCCCATTCTATAATTTCCCTGCATTTCTTTGCACTGATCACTGAGGAAGGCTTTCTTATCTCTCCTTGCTATTCTTTGGAACTCTTCATTCAAATGGGTATATCTTTCCTTTTCTCCTTTGCTTTTCACTTCTCTTCTTTTCACAGCTATTTGTAAGGCCTCATGATACAGTCATTTTGCTTTTTTGCATTTCTTTTTCTTGGGGATGGTCTTGATTCCTGTCTCCTGTACAATGTCATGAACCTCCGTCCATAATTCATCAGCCACTCTATCAGATCTAGTCGCTTAAATCAATTTCTCACTTCCACTGTATAATTATTGGAGTAGAATTGCCTAAAATGTTGTGTTAATTTCTTCTGCAGAGCAAAATGAATCATATAGGTATATATCCCCTCCCTTTTGGGCTTCCTTCCCATTCAGATCACTCTAACGCATTCAGTAGAGTTCCTTATGCTACACAGTATGTTCTTGTTAGTTATCTGTTTTATATGTAGTATCAATAGAGGGAGATTGGGATTAACACAGAATCTGTTCTTTAAAGGCTGAATAAATCTTTGGAGATCAGTAGGATTAACCTCATGGAGTTCATTGGTTCAATATATGATATGGGATATAATGGACGATTACAAAAGGATCTCTAGATGGATCACTTGTGTGGGAAGGAAGAAGAATGCTTCAAAATAAAATGATCACAAAGGATGAAGCAGCATCAAACATAGATGCTGGCAGCTCTCAATACAAGTGTACAGCATGGAAGGAGGCTAATTCTAAATAGTTTGGTTGGAGAGAGACTGCAGACAAGCTGGATGGACAAGGGTTAACAGCTGGGAAGCTAGAGTAATTGAAGGAAAGGCATAGACATGGAGATTAGCAACCACACTAGGGATGACAGAAGTTTAAGGGATCATAATCTTATATTCTGTTGTTGTTTGTTTTTTTTTCCAAGAAGGAAATTAAGGTCAAAGACCTAAAGTGCTTAATCCAAATTTTTGCAATGAGTTAGGGACAAAATTAGCACAAGAACTCAAGGCTCAAGACTCCACAGCAGTTATACCACCTCCCGAAAGTTTACCAAGTATGCTGTTAGAGGAAGTTCAATGCTCTGAGATATAAAATCCTGCTCAATTTTTATTCATCAAATACCACAAAAATGACAACATTCTCATTGCCTGCTAGCCCAGTGAGGCAAAAGTCCCGGTCCTTTCTTCCAGGAGTGTGGGTGGGCCAGGAACAATTACAGTGGCTGCAGAGATGCTGTGAAGCGAGGAATACCTTTGACTTACTCATCGTAGCTGCTGCCGAGGAGCCCCACAGTGTTGGCTCCTCTCCTGGAAAATTTGATAACTAGTTCTATGGGCCTGACTTCACTGATTGCACATCTAATTATTGGCCAATAAACTAGACCACCATTCTTGAAGCTCCTCAGTTTTCCATGTTAGCAGCAAATAAGGCCTGAAACACAGATTTAAGAAGGTTTTATTGCTCTCCATTTGAGGATTTATAGCAACACAAAAGAAAATTTGAGAAGATGTATCTTCCTGGTTCAAAGTCACCCACATGAGGATCCAGGGATGAAAAAGCAGGAAATGAGGTCTTGCCAAGCAGACAAAATGAAAAGAATTCTAACCCACAACACTTAAACCGTGGCTAAATATCATTAATGTAATGTTGAAGTCAGACACAAAAGAGTACAGACCGTACTATTGCTTTTGTAAATGACTTAAAGAAAGACAGAGCTGATCGTTCTTGTTAGGCATCTGGAGAGTCTGGAGAAGTCTTTCTCTTGTTAGGAGAAAGGAGTGGGTATTATCTTTTCTAGGGTTAGTGACTGTGAGGGCACAAGAGGACTTCTGGGGAGCATGTAAACTTCTGTGTCACGATCTGAGAATTGTTTTCCTAAGCATGTTCATGAAATTTTGTCTAACTATAAGTTATGCTTTGTTCACTTTTATGTATACAGTATATGTCAATCTTTCACTCGATAATGCCACAAATAATAACAACTGGGTGAGAGAGTTCTAGTCTAAATTTGTATTAACAAGGAGGAAAGTAATATCACTGTCACAAATTCCTTTTAATTTCACTTCTTGATTTGTTGGAATTAGGGTTATAGAACAAGAGGAGAAGATAAAGGGAGAAACTCTGTACACATGTAAGTCATTCTTATTTGTCCTGGACTGGTTAAACAAGTGTATATGCTCTAAAATGGAGTACCCAAGGGCAACCTTTAAAGGTATAAATTGAAATCAATTCAAATCAATCCTGCAAATATTCATTGCACTCTATTATATGCATAGAGCTTCCCAGGGGACTCATTAGGGAAAAAAATCTGCCTGCAACATAGGAGATACAAGAGATACAGGTTCAGTCCTTGGGTTGAGAAGATCCTCTAGAGGAGGAAATAGCAACCCCCTCCAGTATTCTTGCCTGGAGAATGCTATGGACATAGAAGCCTGGTGGGCTACAATCCACAGGGTCGCAGAGTCAGATGTGACTGAAGCAACTTAGCATGCATGGTGTTATATTCATGAAACAGAGAATTCCACTATAGGCAGTTCCTAGCCAGTGAAAGAATCTATTGTCAGCTTAGATTTCAAACAGGAGATAACTCTTCCCCCCAAAAAAGAGGTTAAAATTCTCTTCCTTTTACTACAGGGTGGCAGCAAAGACAAATTAAAGGAAAAAAAAAAAAAAAACAGAATTCAGATTGAAACAAGGTACCATAAGTTGAAGAAGAGAAGTCTGATAGATAATGGAATACTGGAGAGCCTAACAGTTAAAGAAAGTCTACTTACTAATAAAGTACATAAGAGTAAACTTTGACTAAGTATCTATGTAGGCTTCAATTTTCAAAAGCAATATCCTACATAAATTGGAATTTGACATGCACAGTATAGGACACAAAGCAGGGTATTTTATCATTTATTTGTTCTACATGAAACACTGGGAATACAATGTATGTAAAACAGATGAAGTCTGTTCTTACTGAGCTTGCAATTCTAGTGTGAATATTAGAAACAGAGACAGTACCTTTGAATACGTAGGTAAGCAGGTAATATAGTAAGTGGTAATGCATGCTATGGAGAAAAAGAAATCAGAGTGAGAAGACCAAAAAGTGCTAAAGGAGGAGCCTGCCATTTTAAATGCAGTGATTATGGAGGCCCTCAATCCCAGGGTGACATTTAAGGAAAGTGAGGAAGTGAAGGAGCTGCATATGTGGGACAAAAGTGCTCCAGGTCAAGGAACAAGCAAGTGCAAAGATCCTGAGGCAGGTGTATACTTGGTGTTCAACAAACAACAAAATCTTTTGCCAGGGTAGAGCAAGTAAGGCAGAGGATACTTGGAGAGGAAATTGTAGATAGCACAGCCAAATCACAAGGTCCTTGTAGACCCTTCTAGACCATTGACTAAGAGAAGTGGAGAACTCCCGAAGGTCTTTGAGAAGATGGAAGACATAATGTAACTTAAAGGGGAATTTTGGCTACTGGGTGTAAAGGAGAAAAAAAACGGAAGTAAGAAAACCCATGAGGAAGTTCTGACAAGAACACAGAGGAGAAATAGCTCAGGGTGACAGAAATAGCGCCGGGAAAGTGATGACCAGGCGGACTCTTGGTGTGTTTTGAAGGCAGAGGTGACAGGATATTTTGATGGATTAAATATGAGGTATGAGAAAGAAGAATCAAAGAGGATGCTAAGGTTTTTGGACAGATCGTTTTTGAGAGACCTGGAATAATTATGAGGTGTGATGTGACAAAATTTAAACTTATTTAAAATCATGAAGCCAGGTAAGATTACTTACAAAGTTGGCATAGGTAGAAAAGAAGTCTGAGGGCCAAGTCCTGGGTCAGGAAAGCATCTCAGAGATCAAAAGGATGAGAACACATCATCAAGATGGCCTGATAAAGAGAGATCACTGAGGTCAGAAGACCAAAAGGATCAGAAGTAAGTCAAAGTGTGTCTCAAGGTGGAGGGAGTAGCCAGCCTCACTCAATGCTGCGATTAATTGTGCCTTCAGGACCTAGCCATTAGAATACTGTGAAGTCACTTGTATCCTTGAGGAAGAGCAGCTCAGTGATGGGCTTTGGGAATGGTTCAAGAATGAGCAAGAGAACAGAAATCAGAGGTACAGAGTATGGGCAACTTTTCTGAAGAGTTTTAGTGAGAAGACAGTTTGATAAAGTAATAAATGAGTTCTTTGTCCAAAGCCATCACTGATGTGGTGGTCCAGAAGATGCGCCACTTAGATCTCTTGCTGCCAGGATAATGAGCAGCTCCTGCTGCTGAGCCTCTGGATCTCACTCGCTGTTCGCACCAAGATCACGTTCACCAGGGCTGTTTCAGACAATGAGGAAATATGGTGGGGACCAGACTCTTGGGTCTCTTCACCAGCGTGGCAGACATTTTCTTAGATCTGAGCTGTAATCTGATACTCTTCCTTACCACACTCTTCTTGGGCTTCCCAGTTGGCACTAGTGGTAAAGAATCTGCTTGCCAATGCAGGAGCCGCAGGAGACACTGGGTCAAGAAGATCCTCTGTGGAAGGGAATGACAACTCCCTCCAGTATTGCTGCCTGGAAAATCCCATGGATGGAGGGGCCTAGCAGACTACAGTCCATGGGCTCTCAAAGGGGGACACAACTGAGCACGCATGCACACAGCCACCCTATCCTCCTAGCTTCCTTTCCTTTCCTGCAGGTCAGACCTGAACTAGGGTCTGAATTTCACCCTGCACACTCTGGCTGCCTCCAGTTACATATAAACGCAATGATTTCTTTTGACTTCAAGGACTTGAACTAGCGCAATAGCTAAGTTGCTAAAATTTAAAGCTTTAAACTCAGGCAATCCAGCTTCTGAAGTTCTACTCCATATTTTAATACCGTTACTGGCAGAATGACGTCTTTGAGCAACCAATGGGAAACTTCACAATTAATCAGAATAGAGTGACTCTCACGGTTTTCTATAAAGAGGATCTAGAGAATTTCCTTTTATGTGAATGTACATGTGTATGTGCCTATGAGTTTAGTAAAGATTGTAGTCTTTTTAAAGTATGTAGTTGGTTTTTTTTTGTTTAATTGGTTTACAATGTTGTGTTAATTGCTACTGTACAGCAAAGTGATTCAGTTATACAGTTATATGTATTCTTTTTTATATTTTTTTCATTATGTTTTATCATATACGCTCAGTTGTGTTCAACTCTTTGCAACTCCATGGAGCCTGCCAAGCTCCTCTGTCCATGGAGTTTTCCAGGCAAGAATACTGGAGTGGATTCCCATTTCCTACTCCAGGTGATCTTCACAACCCAGGGATCAAGCCCAGATCTCTGTGCCTCCTGCATTGGGCAGACAGATTCTCTACCACTGTGCTACCTGGGAAGCCCCTATGGTTTATCATAGCATATTGAATATAGCTCCCTGTCTATACAGCAGGATTTTGTTGCTTATCCATTCCTTTTATAATCATTTATCTTTTAATATCTGTAAATATATAAATATACCTAAATGAATTATAGAGTTTGCATTGCAGAGTATTGTTTTAATAATTCTCAATGAATCTTTCCCTGTCTTTTTAAGTGTCTAAATTTAAGATCCTCCCTAAGAATTATTTTATCTGTATACATAAATTGGGCAGTTCTCAACTAGAAATGACCCCCAAGACTCACTGATATGTTCAACAAATATTTCTCAAGTGTGTACTATATATAAGGCATTGGGCTGAGACAAGGTGAACTAAATAGACACAAGGCCTGCCACCATGCGGCAGGCACTGGGGTCCAGAGAGGATAAAACACAGATGCTCGTCTCCCAATTGTTAGCTATATGATATAACATTGAAGCTAAGACCACAGGTTTTAAACCAGACAAACCTAGGATCATAGACTGGTCCTATTTCTTATCAGTAGTGTGACTTAAGATAATTGATATAGGCTCTCTAAATCTTATTATATCCTCTGTGAAAAGAGGGTATTAACCTTATTCTATGTAAACAGTTATAAGAATTAAAGGAACTAAAGTGTATGGAGATTGAAAACCACAATGACAGAAAACTAACCACTCTAATCACATGGACCACAGCCTTGTCTAACTCAGTAAAACTATGAGTCATGCTGTGTAGGACCACTCAAGAGTCACGGGTTATGGTGGAGAGTTCTGACAAAATGTGGTCCACTGGAGAAGGGAATGGCAAACCACTTCAGTATTCTTGCCTTGAGAACCCCGTGAACAGTATGAAAAGGCAAAAAGATAGGACACTGAAAGAGGAACTCCCCAGGTTCGTAGGTGCCCAATATGCTACTGGAGATCAGTGGAGAAATAACTTCAGAAAGAATGAAGAGATGGAACCAAAGCAAAAACAACACCCAGTTGTGGCATTGACTGGTGATAGAAGCAAAGTCTGATGCTGTAAAGAGCAATATTGCATAGGAACCTGGAATGTTAGGTCCATGAGTCAAGGCAAATTGGCAGTGGTCCAACAGGGGATGGCAAGAATGAACATCAACATTTTAGGAATCAAAGAACTAAAATAAAATGGAATGGTGAATTTAACTCAGATGACCATTATATCTACCTCTGTGGGCAAGAATCCCTTAGGAGAAATGGAGTGGCCATCACAGTCAACAAAAGAGTCTGAAATGCAGTACTTGGATGCAAAATGACAGAATGGTCTCTGTTTATTTCCAAGGCAAACCATTCAGTATCACAGTAATCCAAGTCTCTGCCCCGACCAGTAATGCTGAAGAAGCTGAATTTGAACAGTTCTATGAAGACCTACAAGACCTTCTAGAATTAACATCCCAAAAAGATGTGTTTTTCATTATGGGGGACTAAATGCAAAAGCAGGAAGTCAAGAAACACCTGAGTAACAGGCACATTTGGCCTTGGAGTACAGAATGAAGCAGGGCAAAGGCTAATAGAGTTTTGCCAAGAGAACACACTGGTCATAGAAAACACCCTCTTCCAACAACACAAGAGAAGACTCTACACATGGACATCACCAGATGGTCAACACTGAAATCAGATTGATTATATTCTTTGCAGCCAAAGATGGAGAAGCTCTATACAGTCAACAAAAACAAGACCAGGAGCTCACTGTGGCTCAGATCATGAACTCCTTATTGCCAAATTCAGACTTAAACTGAAGACAGTAGGGAAAAGCACCAGACCATTCAGGTATGACCTAAATCAAAGGCCTTACGATTGTACAGTGAAGGTGAGAAACAGACTCAAGGAATGAGATCGCTTAGACAAAATGCCTGATGAACTATGGACGGAGGTTCATGACATTGTGTAAGAAACAGGGATCAAGACCATGCCCGAGAAAAAGAAATGCAAAGAAGTAAAACGGCTGTCTGGGGAGGCCTTACAAATAGCTGTGCAAAGAAGAGAAGTGAAAAGCAAAGGAGAAAGGGAAAGATATACCCATTTGAATGCAAAGTTCCAAAGAATAGCAAGGAGAGATAAGAAAGCCTTCTTCAGTGATCAGTGCAAAGAAATAGAGGAAAACAATAGAACGGGAAAGACTAGAGATCTCTTCAAGAAAATTAGAGATACCAAGGGAACATTTCATGCAAAGATGGGCTCGATAAAGGACAGAAATGGTATGGACTTAACAGAAGCAGAAGCTATTAAGAAGAGGTGGCAATAAATTGTGGAAAATTCTGAAAGTGATGGGAATACCAGACCACCTGACCTGCCTCTTGAGAAATCTGTATGCAGATCAGGAATCAACAGTTAGATCTGGACATGGAACAACAGACTGGTTCCAAATAGGAAAAAGAATACATTAAGGCTGTATATTGTCACCCTTCTCATTTAACTTATATGCAAAGTACATCATGAGAAAGGCTGGATGTTTGAAGCAAAGGCTGGAATCAAGATTGCTGGGAGAAATATCAACCACCTCAGATATGCAGATGACACCACCCTTATAGCAGAAAGTGAAGAACTAAAGAGCCCCTTGATGAAAGTGAAAGAGGAGAGTGAAAAAGCTGGCTTAAAGCTCAACATTCAGAAAACTAAGATCATGGCTCTGGTTCCATCACTTCATGGCAGATAGATGAGGAAACAGTGGAAACAGTGTCAGACTTTATGTTGGGGGGGGGTTCCAAAATCACTGCAGATGGTGACTGCAGCCATGAAATTAAAAGACGCTTACTCCTTGGAAGGAAAGTTATGACCAACATAGATAGCATATTAAAAAGCAGAGACATTACTTTGCCAACAAAGGTCCATCTAGTCAAGGCTATGGTTTTTCCAGTAGTCATGTATGGATGTGAGAGTTGAACTATAAAGAAAGCTGAGCACCAAAGAATTGATGCTTTTGAACTGCGGTGTTGGAGAAGACTCTTGAGAGTCCCTTGGATTGCAAGGAGATCCAACCAGACCATCCTAAAGGAAATCAGTCCTGAATATTCATTGGAAGGACTAATGTTGAAGCTGAAACTCCAATACTTTGGCCACCTGATGTGAAGAGCTGACTCATTTGAAAAGACCCTTATTCTGGGAAAGATTGAGGGCGAGAGGAGAAGGGGATGACAGAGGATGAGATGGTTGGATGTCATCACTGACTCAATGGACACGAGTTTCAGTAAACTCTGGGAATTGGTGATGGACAGGGCAGCCTGCTGTGCCACAGTCCATGGGATCACAAAGAGTTGGGTATGACTGAGTGACTGAACTGAACTGAAGAGGATTTTAGGGCTTCTCATGTAGCTCAGATAGTAAAGAATCTACCTCCAATGAAGAAGACTCAGGTTTGATCCTTGGGTTGGGACGGTCCCCTGGAGAAGAGAATGGCAATCCACTCCAGTATTGTTGACTGGAAAATTCCATGGACAGAGGAGTGTAGTGCGTTACAGTCCACGGAGTCACAAGTTGGACATGACTGAGAAACTAACACACACAATAGGATTTTGGGAGATAGAAGAGGTCTCTAAATGCAGTGGTCATTTTCAGGTCTGTTATTACCAGACCTAAAATCTTTTTCACACTGTGTGTGCTCTAATGTCAATCTAGTATTAAATCTCATCTTCACAAAAGCCTCCAAAATTGATGCAAATAATGCTGTCAGGTTATGACAAGGTCCCGGTGCCCACCTGTGCACTCACTACTTAACCCACCACCATGTCGCTGAGCCAGAATCTGGGGCACTAACCTATAATACTACCAAGAGTATCAGGGTACTTCCCTCTCTTTTTTCCCCTTCCATTGTTTGACCTTTAACTGTTTTACTCATTTACATTTTGGGTAAACTGAGTATTTGAAAAGAAAAAGAATGATATCTCTTCTTCAAAAAGGGAAAAAAATAGAATAAATTTGTTTTAGCTTTGAGACAAAATTTAAGTTAAAAAACCAGAAACTAATCAGCAATGCACTTACACTGGGAACTAAAATTGGACTTATTATTCTTTCTCTTTTGTCTGCAGATACCTGGAACTAGAAAATTTTCTGATTATTTCCTGTCCTTTCCAAGTAATAATCTTGTTTTAGATGTGATTTCCAAGGTGGACAGACAATTTTTGACATCTCCCCTTATCCAACTCCATCTTCACTCCTTAACAAACAAATTTTAAAAAACATTGGAGAAAAACACATCAAGAAAATGGTAGTTTATTTATGAAAAACATATATTTTCTTTCTTGTAAGTGTTGTTTTCAAGTTAGAATTTCAATGTAAAGTGTCATTTTCCAGTGGGGAGAAGTATTCACAGATTCTCACCAAGTAAAGAGATGGCATAGAGATGCCTTCATTTTGTAAATGAAGAAAGTGAGTCTGGTAGGGTTTTTTTTTGTTTGTTTGTTTTTTGTTTTCCTTTTGCTCTATATCTTCCTTTCCTTCCAGTTTTATTTAGATATAATTGGCAAACAGTATTGTGTGAGTTTAAGTTGTAAAACAAATGATCTTATTTACACATATCATGAAATGATTTCCACAATAAGTTTAGTGAACATTCATCATCTTAGACACAAAATTAAAGAAATTAAAAAAAAAATGTGATGAATCCTCTTAGGCTTTACTCTCTCATCAACCTTCATGTATAATATATAGGAATGTTAATTATATTTATTATTTTATACATTGCATCCCCAGTTTTATTTATGTTATAACTAGAAGTTAACTTTTGACCCCCTTCTTCTAATTATCCTTCCCTCAACCTCCTGTCTCTGGTAATCACAAATCTGATCTCTTTTCCCATGAGTTGTTACTTTTCTTTGTATGTTTTTGAAAAGTAATTGACCTGGAACACTTTACTAGTTCCCAGTATATGACATTGGGATCTTTTCAATGCATTTCAAAAAGATGACTACTGAAGTGTAGTTATATTATGTCACCAAACATATTACTTAGTTATTGACTATATTCCCCACACAATACATTTCATATCTATGGCTCCTTTATTTTGCAACTGGAAGTGTGTACACCTTAGTCTTCATCCCTCACCTATTTCTCTCCTTCCTCCACCCCTATTTCTTATGGTAATCAACTGTTTGATTCTGTATCTATGATTCTGTTCTGTTCTGTTATTTGTTCATTTGTTTTTAGGTTCCTCATGTAAGTTAAAACATAGAGTGTATGCCTTTATCTATCTCACATATTTCACTTAGCTCAATACCCTCTGTGTCTGTTTATATTGTCACAAATGACAATATGTCATTAATTTTTATGGCTGTAAATATATATATATAAACATATAAATACATATATATATATATAAACACACACACACCACATCATCCATATCTATTCATCTATCTACGGTCACTTGGGTTGCTTCCATATCTTAGCCATTGTAAATAATGCTGCAGTGAACACAGAACATAGAAAAACATGAATATTTTCTAATTAGTGTTTTTGCATTTTCAGATAAATTCCCAGGTGTGGAATTGCTGGATCATATGGTAGCTCTATTTTTAGCTTTTGAGAAATCTCTATATTGTTTTTCAGAGTTCCTGCAATAATTTACATTGCCACAACAGTGCACAGTTTTCCTTTTTCTCCAAGTCCTCACCACAATTTTTATATCTATTTAGATCTTCTACTCACTTTTTTGAATGCGTTATTATTTTTTTATATTAAGCAGCATCTATATTAGGCTGCATTTTATATTAAGCTGTTTGTATATTTTTGAGATTAACCCCTTGTCAGTTGCATCATTTGCAAATATTCTCTCCCATTCTGAGAGCTGTCTTTTTCTTTTGTTTATGGTTTCCTTTGCTGTGCCAGAGCTTTAAAGTGTAATAGATTCCATTTGGTTTTTGTTTTTATTTTCATTACTCTAAGAGGTGGATCAAACAAAATCGTGCTGTGATTTATGTCAAAGGGTGTTCTGCTTATATTTTCCTCTAAGAGTTTTATAATGTCTGGCTTTACGTTTAGATCTTTAATCCATTTTGATCTTATTTTTGTGTATGATGTTAGAGAGTGCTCTAAATTCATTTTTTAACATGTAGCTGTCTAGTTTACCCAGCACCACCTGTTGAAGAGACTGTTTTTTCTCCATTGTAAATTCTTGTCAAAGATTAGGCGACTATAGGTGCATGAGTTTATCTCTGGGCTTTCTATCCTGATACATTGATCTATATTTTATTTCTTTTTCTTGTTTTATTGCTAGAACTAGAACTTCCAACACAATATTGAATTAAAGTGATGAGAGTGGTGATTCTGATACTAGGCGTGGGCTTATCATATAGGGCGATTATTATATTGAGGAATGTTCCCTCTGCACCCACTTTGTTCAGAGTGTTTATTACAAAAGAATGTTGAATTTTGTCAATAGCCTTTTCTGCATCTATTGAGATGACCACGTGTTCAACTTGCTAATGTGGTGGACCACGTTGATTGATTTGCTGACATTGAACCATTCTTGCATCCCTGGGATAAATTCCACTGGCAGGTAGCCTGACTCTTTTAATATATTATTGAATTCAGTTTAATAATGTTTGTTTAGGATTTTTGCATCTATGTGAATTGGTGTCATTAGCCTGTAATTTTCTTTTTTATGATATCTTTTTTTGATATTGGTATCAAGATTATGCTGGCCTCATAGCACGAGTTTGGAAGCATTCCTTCCTCTGCAATTTTTTGGAATATTGTGATAAGAATAGCTGTTATGTCTTCTCTAAATGTTGGGCAGAATTCATCTGTGAAGCTCTCTGGCCTGGACTTCAGTTTGTTGGGAGGTTTTTTTATTATCAGTTTAATTGCAGTACTGGTAATTGGTCTGTTCATATGTTCTGTTTCTTCCTGGTTCAGTCTTAGGAGTTTTTACACATCTAGGAATCTGTTTATGTCTAAGTTGTCCATATTAAATAATTTCTCATAATAATATCTTATGAATCTTTGTGGTGTCAATTTCAACTTCTCCATTTTAATTTCTGATTTATTGATTTGAGCACTCTTTTTTCTCTAAATATATTTGGCTATTGATCAATTTTGTTTATCTTTCAAAGAACCAGCATGGGTAGACCTAGAGGGTATGATGCTTAGTGAAATAAATTAGATAGAAAAAAAAATACTGTATGTTATGACTTATAAGTGGAATCTAAGAAAAGAAAATGAATGTATATAACAAAACAAAGACAGATTCAAGTTTGGTTTGGTAAACAGATTCACATGATTGAAGGGGACATGAACAATTAACTGGTGAACAAATACATTTGTAATTACAGGAGGTAAAAATTCTTATGAACTACAGATAAAACTGGGTGAAGAGCCAGCAACTGAGTAAGGCCTGAATGAAGTAAGGGAGCAAACCTCACCAGGATGTGGGGTGGAGAGGAGGCCCAGTCACTGCACAGCAACTGCACGCGGTGAGGGGGCAGGGCAGGCGTGTCATACTGTCCCTCTCCTCCCCCAGCTGCCTACGTAGTCCTTCTCATCTCATAGCATCTGATATATTCAGTCTCAGAAAACACTTATAGCTCCTCAAAAGCAGAATTGATGCTATGGGAGCTTAGATTATTTGTTTTTTATAATCCTAAATGTCCTCTTTTAAACTAAGAATCACATATTCAAAAATCTGCAACAGTACATGCAAGTGTTTAAACTCTACAGCCAGATAAAATACTTTCTAAGCTATTCCAGTTTAGACCAGAAAATGTGATATTTGGGCATTTATAGTGTGTGTGTGTGTGTGTGTGTGTGTATGCATAGGAAAGAGAGAAAAACTGGGAGGGAGGGAAGAAGAGATTATAATTCAGACCACAGCAGCTTTGCATGTTATGGATGAAGTAATTTGTTTATAATTGCTCAGAAGAGATATTTACCCAAGGAAGTTATAGCAACATTGGGACGCCAGTCTGACTTTCAAGTTTAGGGTCTGTTGAGACAAGTCCTGACAGCCAAGCTGAGATGGTGTTGGAGAGCATGTCCACATGATTTTCTACATTCTGATTCACTGCATTGGGCACCAGCCTAACCCAGATGCCCAACCCCTTCTTACAGTCTGCATTTCTGGGACTTTGTAAAAACAAACACAGCAAACCCATGGCCAGAGTCACTTTGATCAGAGAGAAGGGTGATGATACAGAGTCTGAGACCTCTTAGACTGAATTGATGACCAAGATTTTTAATTGAGAATTATGGTATTCTGGAAAACTGGATGATGCATCTTCTTTCTATTCCCTCCGTCCATGGGATTTTCCAAGCAAGAGTACTGGAGTGGGTTGCCATTGCCTTCTCCAACTACCTAGAACTAATTTTATATCCAGGGCTTCCCTGGTGGCTCAGTTGGTAAAGAATCCATCTACAATGCAGGAGAATGCCTGCCATGTGGGAAACTTGGGTTCTATCCCTGAGTCAGGAAGATCCCCTGGAGAAGGAAATGGCAATCCATTCCAGAATTCTTGCCTGAGAAATCCTATGGACAGAGGAGCCTGGCAGGCTATAATCCATGGGGTCACAAGAGTCAGACACAACTTAGTGACTAAACCAGCACCAGCACCAGAGTTTTATATCCATCTTCTGCTCTTTATTCAAGGAATTGCTGACTTCAAAATTTCACTCTAATATAAAAATAGAAGTGATCTCTCCCAGAAGCCAATATCTTTGAGCTGCCCCAATGGCAGCTTTTGCTCTGAAAAATAAGGTTTATGAGCTCAGTGCAATTGCCCTGTTAGATAAAGTCTTGACCATCCCACTGGACTCCTAGGCTTGAGCATATTTTCTGTAGACCTGTGAGAAGACCTCAGACTAGGCAACATGTGACCCACCCACAACTTACCCACACTTCACTGGAACAGAGAGTGCCCATTGCTATTCCTTCAAGCTATGCCTAGGGTATCTCTCTACTACCCTCCAACTTGTAGCTGGAACTGCAGCTTCTCCAGGTCTTCACCAGATTGGTGCTCTCTCTCCTTTCTGTGACATTTTTGTTTCTTTCAAAGTTAAGAATGACTCCTTTCTCAGAGAAAGACCTTATATTGATAGTCTTCCTTTCAATGACATGGGAATTTCAAGTACCAACAAATGAACAATGTTGTGAAGGGTCCTTATAGTCCCTTTAGTTCCAGAGAGAGAAAGGATCCTTCAGTCACTTGCCCTACTCTCACCCTTGGCTTGAAGATGAGGATCCAGTTATCTGAACAGGTTGGTTTTATCTTTGGATATAAAGCAGTTCACTTTATCTTTGTGAATAAATAACAGGGAGAGGTGACTGCTACCTGCAGCAAAGCCCACCATGACAAGAGTGTTTTGATCTTTTAATCAATTTACTTACAACAGATACAGTAATGACCACAAATTTCCTTAAAAGTAAGCACTTTTCTTCAAAAATTCTTTAATAGAAACACTGAAAAACAGCAAACACCCTTTAAAAAGGAAATTTTCAAATGGATTTTGAAGATATCCATATATTTTTTTAAATCCCTGGTTGAAAATACGTAATTTATCTTCTCAAGAAACAAAGGTTATTGCTTGAGATAACAAATGACCCTACTCTATATTGCTTTAATTTCCCTTGAAAAGAAAAGAAATATTACACGATATTGTCAAAATTTCCCCCCAAAGCAATTAACCCAAGAGTAACCTATAACAATGAAGATGAGTGTGTATGGCAGGGTAGACCACCTTGTCTCCCTCACGGTGGAGGTCTGCATTCTTGAGTGGTCCCCACTGTACCATTGCCAGACATGCTACTAACACCATAGCACAAAGGCCATGTGAGCTGTCCATGGGAAGTTCAGGGGGATAAAAATAGCTACTACATGGAAGATAAACTAAAATCCAATGTATCCTCACTTTCCTGACTTGAACATTAATTTTTTTTTTTACCCACAGCTCATGCAGCTCAATATCAAAATACAACCCAATCCAAAAAAATAGGCATAAAATCTAAATAGACATTTCTCCAAAGAAGAAATACAGATAGCCAAGAAGCACATGAAAAGACACTCAACATCACTAATTATTAATTCAAATCAAAACTTTTGGGCTGGCCACAAAATTTGTTCAGATATCATCTCACATTGGTTAGAATGGACATCATCTAAAAAGTCTACAAACAATAAATGCTGGCGAGGGTGTGAAGAAAAGCGAAGCCTCCGACACTGTTGGTGGGAATGTAAATGGGTACCACCACTATGGAGAACAATATGGTGATTCCTTAACAAACTAAAAATGGAGCTAATGTATGACCTAGCAATCCTACTCCTGAGCATGGACCAAGTATGTGTGCATGCTGAATCACTTCAGTACCGTTTTACTCTTTGCGACCCTTTGGACTGTAACCCACCAGGCTCCTGTGTCCATGGGATTCTCTAGGCAAGAATAGTGGGGTGAGTTGCCATGCCCTTCTTGAGGAGATATTCCTGACCCAGGGATTGAAACTGCGTCTCTTAAATCTCCTGCTTTGGCAGGCATGTTCTTTACCTCTAGCACCACCTAGAAAGCCCAGTATACCCAAAGTGAACTCGCTCAGTCATGTCCGACTCTTGGCGATCCCATGGACTGCAGCATACCAGGCTCCTCCGTCCATGGGCTCTTCCAGGCAAGAGTACTGGAGTGGGGTGCCATTGATGTACCCCAATATCAATTCAGCACTGATTACAGTGAAGACATGGAAGTCAAGACATGGAAGCCATCTAAATGTCCATCAAGAAAGAAATAGACAAAGAAGAGGTAGACAAACACAATGGAATATTCAGTTCAGTTCAGTTCAGTTCAGTCGCTCAGTTGTGTCAGACTCTTTGCAACCCCATGAGTCGCAGCACGCCAGGCCTCCCTGTCCATCACCAACTCCTGGAGTTCACCCAGACTCACATCCATCGAGTCGGTGATGCCATCCAGCCACCTCATCCTCTGTCGTCCCCTTCTCCTCCTGCCCCCAATCCCTCCCAGCATCAGAGTCTTTTCCAATGAGTCAACTCTTCGCATGAGGTGGCCAAAGTACTGGAGTTTCAGCTTCAGCATCATTCTCTCCAAAGAAATCCCAGGGCCGATCTCCTTCAGAATGGACTGGTTGGATCTCCTTGCAGTCCAAGGGACTCTCAAGAGTCTTCTCCAGCACCACAGTTCAAAAACAGCAGTTCTTCGGCATTCAGCTTTCTTCACAGTCCAACTCTCACATCCATACATGACTACTGGAAAAACCATAGCCTTGATTAGATGGACCTTTGTTGGCAAAGCAATGTCTCTGCTTTTCAATATGCTATCTAGCTTGGTCATAACTTTTCTTCCAAGGAGTAAGCATCTTTTAATTTCATGGCTGCAGTCGCCATCTGCGAATATTACTTGGCTATTAGAAGAAAAAGAATGAAATAATGTCATTTGCAGCCCAAATGGATGGACCTGGAGATTATCATACTGAGCGAGGTATGTCAGACAGAGAAAAACAAATACATGATATCATTTTTATATTATTATGTGGAATCTAAAGAATTGGTAAAAAATGGACCTACTTATAAAACAGAAGTTGAGTCACAGGCTGTAGAAAACAAACTTGAGGTTAGCAGGGGTTAAAAGGAGGGATAAATTGGGAGCTTGAAACTCATATATACATACTACTATATATAGAATAGATAATTAATAAGAATACTGCACAGTACAGGGAAACTATTCAATGCTGTGTAATCACTTACATGGGAACAGAACCTAAAAAAGAGTGGATATATATGTATGTGTATAACTGAGTCACTTTGCTGTACAGCAGAAACTAACACAATAGTGTAAATTAATTGTACTCAATAAAAATAAAATAAGTAATCATATGCTACATTTTCATATTTTAATATGAGAATATTGTATTTATGTCTATTTCTAGGCTGTTCTACTGCTCTGTTTATCCTTCTTCCAATACTTAATCATTTTTGTTATTGTAGCTTTATATTTACTACACAGGAGAGCTAATGTCTCTGCTGTGAGAGTGTTGGGGTTGCTGTAAAGTAAATGCAAGAACTCAGAACCCTAGGACAGTAGTTACACCAGTCACAAGCTAACTGAATGTGTTCAAATATATTTTGCCAAAATTGAACGTTTATCTCATGAATATAATATCATGAAATATAATTAATATAATATATCCAGGTGTGTTTTGATAAACTGATAAGCCATCGCAAACGTAACAAAGCTCATAAATACAAGCATGTTACAATACTAGAAAGCTAACATGCGCTCTATGGCTAGATCATAGGGAAGGACCACATGATCATCTCTGTAGCTGATGGAAGGAAATGTCATTTGATTCAATGCTACATTCATTTCGAGAGTATAATTTTCTTAGTAAACTAACATAATTGAAGATGCAAATCTCAAACTGAAAACCAGCAGCATTCTTGCTAGCCAATGCACTTGGACAAAATAACAGAAAATACAGAACATTTTAAAAGATTCTATCGCTTTTGATTTTCTAATTTGTTAACTTTCCCATATATCTTTATCAGTCTTTTCCTTTCACCTTCCTTAGATTTACTTTCTTTTTTTACACCTTCTTCAGTTTTCTTTCAGAGAAGGCAATGGCAACCCACTCCAGTACTCTTGCCTGGCAAATCCCACGGACAGGGGAGCCTGGTAGGCTGCAGTCCATGGGGTCACTAGGAGTCGGACACGACTGAGCGACTTCACTTTCACTTTTCACTTCCTGCATTGGAGAAGGAAATGGCAACCCACTCCAGTGTTCTTGCCTGGAGAATCCCAGGGACGGGGGAGCCTGGTGGGCTGCCGTCTCTGGGGTCGCAAAGAGTTGGATACCACTGAAGCAATTTAGCAGCAGCAGCAGCAGCAGCAGTTTTTTTTAGTGGATTGCTTTTCTTTCTTCTTTATTGTTTTGTGATGTCAATCTTTGAGGTATGAATTTTCTTATAAGAAAAGTTCTAGATGTATTCTATAAGTCTTTACCACATCTCATCAATTCTAACACACACCTTTTCTTTGATCATTTTAACATCTCTGAGATAGAAATTTGTCTCATAATTATCAACAGCATCTTACCATCACTGTGGCCAGGAAGCAGAGGTGATATGGCTGTCACAGCACAAACTTGACCATATGTTTACTATTTTCATTACTTTACTTGAGATGCCAGCACTACTGGTAATTGCCATTGAAATGTCTTCAAAAGCTTCCCCTATAATTTGGCATTGAAATAAAATATTATGGATGCAGAATACATGGAAATATATCAGCAGAGCACACATTTACATCAACGGTATACATTTTAATATTAGACAAAGAACTATAGTTCTATATTTTCTTGCAAAGCAACTACTGAATACATTACTGTGTCTAAGAAGAGAATGCATCTCCAAGTAGATTAAGCTGTGTTACATTTTGTTCCTGAGATGCATGAAAAAGGATTGCCCATCAACACTAAACAAAGAACCAAATAAAGGGGAAATTGCCAAATCCCTTGGAACAGAGAGAAGAAATTTCAAAGCAAAGAGAGCTGGTATGTCTCATACATGCATAATGCAGGACAATTTTCAAAACATCAAATAGCAATTTGACCGAGACTTCCTGCTGATTTTGAACAGAAGCTGCTTAAATTCTGGTTACATATGATCCAATTGAAAAAAAAAAAAAAAAGAAAACTATGAGTTTGATCAAACAAGAAATACTGCTGAAATATCGGCATTCTTTGTCATGCCTTTGAATTATACCAAAAGGCTAAAGGTGGTTTATCATTTAGCAAAAAGTAAAAGATATGTGCACAGGATATAAATGTAGTAATTATTGTTTTATCATACTCTGTATAACTTTTCCTAGCCAGAATTTGCCATGATATTTAGTTATAAACCACAGAACGATATCTGATAATGAGATGTTCCTCCAAGATCTATTAGGCAAGCACAGAAAAATGGCAGAACAATGGTTGAGCTGATGGAGAACTGGCTAAATGTCATCTGGAAAAGATGTGCAGATGAGTCTTAAAAGAGAAGTAGGGGTTTTCCAGGAAGATGAAGAAGGGACTTCACTACAACCCAGGGGAAGAGAATAAGAAAGATTCAGAAGAAAATGAACTCATTTGGAGAAAGAAAGAGTCAGTGTGGAATGGAGCTTCTGCATGGCAAGGGACATATCTGTTTGGTCATACCCTTCAATTTACATCAGGGTGATCCATTACATATTATATGTAGATTCTGGGAGTGGAGCCTTTCAAGGATGCCACAGCCTTAATCACGCTATTTGAGGTGCTGCCTCATTCCAATTCTATTCCTCTATTTTCCCCTGTGCCTATCACAGAGCTTGTTGGACATCCAAGAAATATTCTGGAGTTGAAAATAAAATCATATAATTTTGTCGCTTCACCATTCCCCTCAGGAATGCTGAGAACATAGAAGGCCTCCATACATGTATTGAGTGGTGGCCTTATTTGCCCCAAATTTTCATGAGCTTAGTTGGCAAGGTTCATTGCCAAACATTGGATGCACTATATTTATTTCTTCTTCAGGTTGCTTGCTTTCCCACTATATGCATAGGCTCTCTCAGGTCCCTCCACAGTACCCTGCCCTTCTCCATACTCCATGCTCCTCAATTTCTGCTTGTCCCCTTCCCTGCCATTTCATACAAACCCATGTAATGGAGAGTAGTAAAAGCATTACAGTCAATTTTAAGGTAACATTTCCTCTGAGCCGTGGCACTTTGGTTATCAGCTCACTCGATTTCTAGGAGTTAAAGAAATTTACAACTCATCTGTGTAAAATCATCATTGGTGAGATCAAATTTAAATCTTCTTTAGGTCTTCTTGGCTTAAGCAAAAGCCAAGGACATTATACCTTCTCCCCATTACCACCAAATAAATGAAAATAAAACAAAACAGAACTTAGTCTTGGCTCATAGGTTAAATTGAAGCTCTTACATTAACAGGAAAGAAATGTTTGATATGTGCATTATAAATATCTAGGATAATTATTTATTCTGACCTGGGAAGTTTCCGTCTATCCAATTCAAGATGAAAGTTCTATCCAAGACTGGATGTAGAGGGGGTATGGTATGGAGAGAGAGAGACAGACAAACAGGTGGATATATAGATAAGACATTGGCCATGAAGCAAAGGTCTTGTTCATTTAACAATAAATATAGGCAAAAAAATCTTCCATCTTTTCTAGATTTACATTACTGAGACTATGGGTAATGCCTTTGTTTCAAAGAAAATGTTCTGTTTCCCAGAACTAGGATTGATTACCAGCTTGTGCTGGCCAAGGAGAGATACTGAATACAGTAACCCTGATTTACCATGTCACTAATTTGGCAACAGAAGATTATTCTTAAGGGAGTGAAAGAAAGCTACCATTTTTCTTCTGCATCTTTAAAGCCAATGTTTTTTGCTTCTTGAAAGAGAAGCAGTGTCACAAATTCCATTATTATAATATAAACTCTAAGAGCTGGCAGGGATGTTAAAAGGCACCTAGTCCAATCTCCTCATTTTATGGATGAGAAAAAATAAAAATATTGTCTTGTTCCAGACTTTACAACACCCTGGTGACAAAGCCAGGACAGAACTCAAGTTCTGACTTTTTGCAACTAATCTGCTGAAGACATCTTATTGACCAAGTGCTATCTATCAGAGACATTTCAGTCGCCCATGCAGCCACAGACTGGGCTGCAGTAAAATTCAAGATTGCTTAAAAGGTTTCTTCCTACAAGTGGACGGACTTAGGAAATACAAGTAGAAAAAAATATTGAGATAAGTTATTTGGAGAAATTGTGATTGAATCTGAGACATAAAAAAGTCTTATCACTGCACAAGGGCTGCTGAGTCAAGGTAGTTCTAAGAAAAAGAGAGATGACCAATGTGTGCATGCATCTCTGCATTTTTCATATGAGGAAACTGAGGCATGGGGAAACCCCAACAAAACCACATAGCCAAAGAAGAAGTAGGTCCCAGGCGAAGACTTCTCTTTCCTGGCCTGCATTCTGCAACCCAAAGCTGGAGTGATTTTCTGAGGCACTCATGATTCAGTGAGAACGCCAGCTCAATCAATAAATAATACAGAGAGCTGAGAGATTGAGGTCTCTCAGCAGTTCTACCAAGATCTATTAAGAGTAATTTTAGCTCCCTCTTGAATTGCACTCCTTTTTTTCTGAGTTCTGCCAGAGGTTTTTATTTTATTTGTTCTTGCATTTTGGACAGCCTCCTTTGTTGGCTGTGGGATGGTTTTCATTATCTCATTTCATTTGGTTCTTTCAGTCTGTTTCTGTGATTGGTGTGGGCTGGAAATGGACTCCAAACATGCCTGAATGGGAGGAAGGAGGACTTTCTCAACAGCTCAGCCTGTCCTCCCCTTGGACAAGAGTCTTGCATCTCCAACTGGGAGCACCCCCATGAACCCCGGACATCCAACTTCTGTTCTCACTCCAGCCGCACTCATTCTGTTATTTGTTGCAGGCCATGAGATACTTCCTAACTCAGCAGACACTCTTCAGACTTACTTTGAGAAGAGGAGTGCCTTCTGTTTATAGGATTCCAATCAGTTTAAAACCCATACAAACAACAACTCTTAGTTGGACAGCTACTAGGCATCTGGCGTTTTGAGAAGTCAAATAATGAGCCCAGTGGAAACTGTGGTTCGGAGGGTCTGGAAGTATTCCTCACTGACTTCTCCAGCCTTGTTCCTGCATGGATGGATAGGATTCCTTCTCAGACAAGGCAGATACATTGATCAAGGTCATGCAACTGCTCTGGTTCAGAAGCTGACTAGCGATACTATGTATAACATAGATAACAATGAGAACAAATCCTATCCTTTCTCCAGTGGATCTTCTTGACCCAGGAATCGAACCAGGGTCTCCTGCATTGCAGGTGGATTCTTTACCAGTTGAGCTACCAGGGAAGCCCTAGATCACTGGGAACTCTACATAATGCACTGTGGTGACCTGAATGGGAATGAAGTTCAAAAGGGAGGGGATATATGTATATGTATGGCTGATTCATTTTGCTGTACAGTAGAAACTAACACCACATTGCAAAGTAACTATACTCCAATAAAGATTAATTTTAACAAAGGAACTTGAAATCAAAGCAAAGTATGTCTACTACACCACAGTACTTTTTTACACACACAATTTTCTAAGACATCGCAAAGCTAATCTCCAAAATGGCACGCCGTGATTTGCACAGTCTTTTGTGAAACGGCGCCTAACTATACCACTTTCCTGCTAGCTGCTCCCCAGAATTCAATATGGACTGCACTTTGCAGGAGAAAGTTGTCACGATTCCAGTGATGAGAAAGGCATGCTTTAGAAGTCCTAAAAAAACTGACAGCCCCGGCTAAGCATGCCTCAGCTACACTTTATCTCGCTGAGTTAAAGCTGGGTAACATACCTGTTCCTGGCAGTGACTCAACATGCTTACATTTCTTTCCTCACCACAGCATGGTGGAAACTGTGCTGCTCTATTTCTTTCAGAGGACATATCCTTCTACAACAAGAGCTCTGGAAACAGTCTGGCCATTCTGCTGGTGGAGGCTTGTAAGGCTGAGAGGCTGCTGGATTCTGAACTGTGCTTCTGGTAGATGTGAAATAGTAAGTGTTAGTTGCTCAGTCATATCTGATTTTTTACGATCCCATGGACTGTAGTCCACCAGGCTCCTCTGTCCATGGAATTCTCCAGGCAAGAGTACCGGAGTGAGTAGCCATTCTCTTCTCCAGGGGATCTTCTTGACCCAGGGATTGAACCCAGGTCTCTCACACTGCAGGCGGAGTCTTTACCATCTGGGCCACCAGAGAAGCCCAGAAGTGGAAAACCTCCCCTAAGCCAGAGCCTTGGGAGAGTCTGAGGCAGAGGACTGGTGAGGACTGACTTGAAACTCTGGTTTCTTGGAGTGCTAGTGAGGTTTCTGAAAGGACTAAAAGAGTGCCCTGGGTGCCGTGACTCTACCCATCTACCGTATTTTAACTAATAAAGGAAACAGAGATTTCCTCAGATTTTCAGAGCCTCTCTACCATCAGGTTCTGATTTACTTCTTAACAGGTAGGAATTCAAGTCAAGTCAGGGAGTTATGTTATTGGCCTAGGGCTTTTTCAAGCTCCACGTTGTTCAGTAAGCTGCTCACCGTTATGACCCTATACATCTTGCTGTAGACTCAAGACTTAAGACCTTAAGGACAGTAAGAGAAGATATCAAGTGACTAAATGCCATGAAGAATGGTTCCAGCAATACATGCTTGGATGATGCGGGGGAAAAAAAGAACTGTGTGAAACAATTTGGGTGGGTTTTTTTGTTGTTGTTGTTTATCGGGGGGTTTTGAGTGAGGCTTTATTGAGAACCCGGTATGAACCTAGTACACAGGTAGGAGAGGAGAGCGGAGGTTTCGGGCCTCAGGAATGAGCATGAAAAGAGGGTGCGGGCTGCTCTGGACCTTAGCTGTGCAGGGTCATTTTCTGCCCCTGTCCCAGTGCCGACAGGGGCCAAGAGACCTGCCTGGAGAACGGCTTTCACTGTCCAGAGTTGACTTCCTGCAAAAGATACTTAAGGCAATTGTATTTTCATTCTGTCAAAAATAAAAGCTTCTTGAAGAAGCTAACAAAGCCAGTTCAGATCAATTGAAAGAATTGCGTTACATGACAAATGAAGGGAAGCACCATTTTCACATAAAGATGTATTGTAACCAACTGTCTCCCCTGGGCATTAATCTTGTGATTCTATCAAAAAACCAACAGTAATTAACTTTGCTCAACATTATTCTTGCATCAACCAATATTTTCTATAACTCATGATTTAGTGATTCTCCAGGATTTTTTTTTATTTTACTCTTTTAAGTTGAATTATGCATCACAAAGGAGAGAGAGATTAACATATGTGAGGACTTTTGAGGGAGACATATGTGATATGAACTGTAATTCTGCTAACTACCAGTTATGAGACTTTGGGTAAAAAGAATGTCATTCTTTGATGCTTGATTTTCTGGACAGTTACATGCAATATAATACTTTCCTGATAGGAATGATGGGACATTAGGTAAGATAATGTAAAAAACACATGACATACGGTAGTCATTCAATAAATTAGAAGGAATGTCATTCTTATCTAATTCTATAAGTATTTCCTCTATGAGAGTTGGGCAAGGGGCATCATAAGAATCTTTCATTATTTTTGTTAGATACCAACACACACCAAAAGTCACTATGAACAGATCAGTATGGTATTGGTAAAAGAACAGATTTGTAAATAGAATAAATAATTCTGAAGTGGAAAATATAGTATACACATACACACGCATATATATCAGTTCAGTTCAGTCGCTCAGTCATGTCTGACTCTTTGTGATCCCATGGACTGCAGCACACCAGGCCGCCCTGTCCATCACCAACTCCCAGAGTTACTCAAACTCATGTCCATTGAGTCAGTGATGCCATCCAACCATCTCATCCTCTGTTGTCCCCTTCTCCTCTCACCTTCAATCTTTCCCAGTATCAGGGTCTTTTCAAATAAGTCAGTTTCGCATCAGGTGGCCGAAGTTTTGGAGTTTCAGCTTTAACATCAGTCCTTCCAATGAATATTCAGGGCTGATTTCCTTTAGGATGGACTATACACGATGTTAAATATTCATTTAATTTCAGTAGAAAAAAGATAGTTTTTTTTTTTCTAAGTATCTACACATTTTGGTCTTCGTCTAGAAGAAAAACATAGAACTCCATTATATCGCCAGTAATATTAAGAAACCAATCACAAATGAATTAAAGATTTCGATATGAAAAAAAATTTTAATCTTTGTAAGAAATATTTTGGAAAATACTGGTACAATGTAACCTAGCTAAGTCTTTTACTCTAAAAGCTATAAAATAATGATGAAATTGTTAGCTATATAAAAATTAACAACAATCATATGAAAAAAGATGCACTACAGAAAATCAACAGATACAGCATAGATTTGGGTAAAAGGAATTTGTAACAAAGGAAGGTATTAATATACATACCAAACAAAAATGATCAAAAATTTAAAGAGTAGGTAAAATACATAAAATATGTAAATATAAAAGCCAGTAGAAGTGTCAGTTTTGTAAGTGAAAAGATGATCAAATGCACTCCTAGTCAGAAAAATGCAAATCAAAAGGAATAATGAGATATTACTTTATGTTTATCAGAATAGCAAAACTGTTTTAAAACTGTAAACATTGTAACAGATTTTTCCAATAGAATGAAAGCTCCACAGGCAAGTGATATTTTTGTCAGTTTTATTCACAGCCATAGCCTGAGTCTAAAATAGATGCTGAGAAAAATAGCAGATGCTTATTCAACATTTGTGAAATGAGCAACAAGCAGCTAACAATTCTACCCTACTTACTATATACTAAGCACAAATTGCTCTGCAGGTATTAACTCATTTCATCTTCACAACACTCTTAATGATGTAAGTGCTATTTCTCCCATTTTACAGATGTGAAATCTGAGCTACAGAGTGACACAGCTAATAAGTAGCAGAACTAGGAATACGACACAGAGTGTCTGGCGCTAGATTTTCTGTACCTGAACACAAGGGTATATTATCCCTCCCCACATCCACTTTGCTGATTGGGCTGTGGGGAAAGAGCATAGCCTTTATTTTTCTAAGGGCTGTGGAAATTTAATCTCTATTATTTCAACCAGCTCTCAAGAGAACCCTAAAAGGCACACATTTCCCATATCTTGTCAGTTGTAGAAATGAAGTCCAAAAGGAAGGGAATCTATGTATATGTATGGCTGATTCACCTTGAACTACAATAGAACTAATACAATATTATAAAGCAGCTATACTCCAAGAAGAATTAATTTTTAAAAATAAATGAAATAAAATTACAGTGTACTAAGTTTTTTTAAAAAAAGGAGAGCATAGCTTTTTATGAAGCAATTTGGCAAGAATTTCACCCCTAAAAGCAAAAATACAGAAAAGAAATGATATATGCAAGGATGTTTATCATCCCATTGTTCAGTGAGTAAAATTGAAACAAAGGCAATGGCTGAATGATTTATGGTTAATCCATAGCACAGAACAGTGTGAAACTATGAAAAGAGAAAAACTGGCACTATGACAGTTGATTTGGATCAGTGTCAATAATGAAGTTTTGTAAAAAAGCAAACGAGATGCAGAAATACAAAAATAATATGATTCCCATTTTGTTTAAAAAATAAAGACAAAATCCTTGTCTGTGCCTGTATGTGTGTGTGTCTGTGTGTGTGTGTTTATGTGATTACATTACTAGAGAAATACTTCTGAGTTATTACCATGGGTGGCCAGGGGCTTAGAGCTGGGTACTGACATGAGTAGAATAAGGAAAGTAGAAACTAAGTTAAAATGGGAAAAATAAGATTGTATTTTTTTTAATGTATTTGATCACATTTATGGACTTATATAAAATAATGTTCAACAAAAATAATTGAAAGTGTCTATTCATATTTGTTGTTCCTTTTTTTAAAATGGATTCATTTTCTCATTTTGAGTTGTAAGAGTTGTTTATATATTCAGGATACAAGTCCTTTATTAAATGCATTTAGTGAAAACATTGTCTCCCAGTTTGTGGTTCATCTTTTAATTTTATTAACACTATCTTTTGAAAAGTGAAAGATTTAAATGTTGATATAATCCGAATTATCACTTTTTCTCTTTTATGTTTAAGTGCTTTTTATGAGTTGTCTAAGAAATATTTACAGTCACAAAGTTTTTCTCCTATGCTTTCTTGTAAAAGTGTTCTTTTTTGTTTATTCATTTCTAGTTAACATTTGTATATGGTTTGACATAGGAACTAACATTTGCTTAAAAATCTTTAGTCATCAGGGGAATGGAAACTAACATCCCACTGAAATACCTCTATAAATCAACAGAATGGCTGAAATTTAAAAAGTGGCAATGTAAGTGTTGTAAGCATGATCAGCAACTGGAACTCTCCCATGCTATTGAAGGGAAGTAAATGTTATAACCACTTTAGAAAATTTGACTATTTCTTATAAGTTTACCATGTGATCCACTTATCCTGTGTCCCAACAGTGCCACTTCTAATTATTTACATGAAGAGATACACACAAAAACGTGTAAATAAATCTTCATACAGTTTTATTCATAGTTCCAAGCTGGAATTAACAAAAATTTTCATCAACAAGGAAGTGAATTTAAAAAAAACTTGTACATGCATAGTACTACTCATTTTTTTAAAGTTGCTGATTCAAGCAATAATATGGAGGAATCTCAACATCATGCTGAATGAAGAAGTCAGATATAAAAATGTGCATGTGTTAAACTGGCAACAGCTAGAAACTTCTAGTGACAAGATAAATACTGGAGATGTAATGTACAACATGATGACTATAACTGCTGTATGATACAGAGGAAAGCTGTAAAGAGAGTCGCTCCTAAGAGTTCTCATCACAAAGAAAAACATTTTTTTTTCCTTTTTTTGGATTTGCGTAAGATAATGGATATTAACTAAACTTACTGTGATTTTACAATATAGGTAATCAAGTGATTGGATTATACCGTACGCAGTGCTATATGCCAGTTACATCTCAGATTGGAAAAATTATATAAAAGAATAAAAGCATACATATTTTATGTGTCATTTATATGAAATCAGGCCAGTGGAGTTACATAAGGGAGGGCTGGGGAGACAATGACTGCAGGTCCACAAATGTGAACTTTTTGGAGTGACATAGAAATGTCCTTTATCTTGACAGGGACTATGAAACACACAGGTATATATTTGTCACATTGTTTGAACTGTACTCTTAAGATGTGTCTATTTTATTATATATAAATCATATTGGCTTCCCATGGAGCTTAGATGGTAAAGAATCTGCCTGCAATGCCGGAGATCCAGGTTCCATCCCTGGGTTGGGAAAACCCCCTGGAGAAGGAAATGGCAACTCGCTCCAGTATTCTTGCCTGGAACTTCCATGGACAGAGGAGCCTAGTGTGCTACAGTCCCTGGAGTCACAGAGTTGGACTTGACTGAGTGACTAACACACAGAAATCATATTGGAAAAGGTCAGGTTTCATTGCAATCTCAAAAGAAAGGCAATACCAAAGAATGTTTAAACTACCACACAATTGCACTCATCTCACATGCTAGCAAAGTAGTGCTCAATATTCTCCAAGCTAGGTTTCAACAGTACATGAACCGAGAACTTCCAGATGTTCAAGCTGGATTTAGAAAAGGCAGAGGAACCAGAAATCAAATTGCCATCATAGGTTGGGTCATAGAAAAGGCAAGAGACTTCCAGAAAAACATCAGCTTCATTGACTGTGCTAAAGCTTTTGACTGTGTGGATCACAACAAACTGTGGAAAATTCTGAAAGAGATGGAAATACCAGACCACCGTAACTGCCTCCTGAGAAATCTGTATGCACAGAGGAAGTTCTCGGTTCATGTACTGTTGAAACCTGATTTGGAGAAAATTGAGCATGACTTTGCTAGCATGTGAGATGAGTGCAATTGTGTGGTAATTTAAACATTCTTTGGTATTGCCTTTCTTTGGGATTGCAACCAACCACTAGAACCAGACATGAAACAATGGACTGGGTCCAAATTGGGAAAGGAGTATGTCAAGGCTGTATATTGTCACTCTGTTTATTTCACTTATATGCAGAGTACATCATACAAAATGCCAGGTTGGATGATGCACAAGCTGGAATCAAGACTTCTAGGAGAAATATCAATAAATAATCTCATATTCACAGATGACACTACCCTTATGGCAGAAAGTGAAGAGGAACTAAAGAGCCTCTTGATGAAGGTGAAAGAGGAGAGTGAAAAAGCTGGCTTAAAGCCCAGCATTAAAAAACTAAGATCATGGCAGCTGGTCCCATCACTTCCTGGCAGATAAGTGGAGAAACAATGGAAGCAGTGATAGATTTTATTTTCTTGGGCTCCAAAATCAATGCAGATTATGACTGCAGCCATGAAATTAAAGATGCTTGCTCCTTGGAAGAACAGCTATGACAAAGCTAGACAAGTTATTAAAAAGCTAGACATGACTTTGCCAACAAAGGTCCATATAGTCAAGCTACGGTTTTTCCTATAATCATGTATGGATGTGAGAGTTGGACCATGAAGAAGGCTGAGCACCAAAGAACTGATGTTTTTGAACTGTGGTGTTGGAGAAGACTCTTGAGAATCCCTTGGACTGCAAGGAGATCAAACCAGTCAAACCTAAAGGAAATCAATCCTGAGTATTCATTGGAAGGACTCAGTGGAGCTGAAACTCCAATATTTTGGCCACCTAACATGAAGAGCTGACTCATTAGAAAAGACCCTGCTGCTGGGAAAGATTGAAGGCAGGAGGAGAAGGGGGTGACGGAGGATGAGATGTTTGGATGGCATCACCAACTCAAAGGACATGAGTTTGATCGAGCTCTGGGAGATGGTGAAGGACAGGGAAGTCTGGCGTGCTGAAGTCTATAGGATCACAAAGAATCGGACACAACAGAGCAAATGAACAACCACCACAAATACTTCAAAAGTAAAAAGGAGGAAAATAAATGAATTTTAAAAATAAACTATGCAAATAAAATCCCCAATTGGGATCTTTTTGCGTTCACAAAGACTATTGTGATTCACACTGATTTTCAGACTTCTCTGATTCTTGCCAAACTCTCATGACTATTAAGGATGAATTCTTTTCCAAATGTATTCAAAACATCTCATCCAATTTTTTAAAAGGGGAATCCTCTTCTCCTCCAAAAATTGAGACCCATTTATTTTCTGGGCATTTTCCATAAACTATAAATGTCCATCTTGAGAAATTACAAGGGTGAGTTTCTTGAGCTGATGTCCATTCTGAGTAGTAGGAGTATGTTTGGCTTACAGGAACAACTGTCGCCCATTGCTATATAATCCCTAACGTGTTTTAGTGAAATAGGTAGTAGTTTGTCAAGAATTTGTGAAACCGTCCTGGCCTCTGACTCTTTAGACTCCCTCTTGTTACCGAATACCCTAGAAAAGCCAGTGTAGACCCTGCTCTGTGCCCCAGTGGAGGCAGAGTCAGGTCAGATAATGATCGGAGTGCAATGGCTGCCCATTCAAATCACTTGTACAGCTTTACAAAAATACTTCTTCTCAGGCCCCAGCTCAGGTTAATATATCAAAATACTTAAAGATGAGGGTTGGGTAATGATAGTCATAAGCAGCTGCCCATGAGCAATCAGAATTGGAAATCACCATTTGAAAGGGAGAGGGAAAAGGTATGTCATTTGCTGCTTTTTTGAAGACACATACCTGGTGGCATAAAAGCATTTTTAAAAGAGCAGAAAGCGTGTACTCCACACTGAGAAAAGAAAGATTAGTATTTTAAAAATTAAGTTAAAGAAGTAAAAGTATAACCTCAGACTTTTCTCTTCTAATTTGATTGCAGTCAGCCAGATACTGATGCTCGATTCTCAGACCAGCAGTGCTCCAGAAAACACAGTTTTTGCGTGGGTGACTGAGTCTGACACAACCAGACATCATAAGAGGGCCATTAAATTTCCTTGATTTGCTATTTATTTCTATTTTCTGCCAGGTCTCCAGCTCTCTGGTAGGGCTGAGCCAGCTAGTGTATCATTTGTTTGTATCTGCTTTACTTTTCTACCTTTCAGTCATCTCATTCCTTCTGGAATGTATGCTCTGGTGGGGGGAAAAAAAAAAAAAAAAAACCCTATGTCCATTTGAAGCAACATGGTGGATGTGGAGCTTATCATACTAAGTGAAGTAATTTAGACAAACAAAGCGGCTGTGCAGTGCTGGAGTGGTGGCTGTGTGATGCTGGAGAAGCTGTGAGGAGATACACCATGTCCAAGATCAGAGAAACCCTAGCAAGATGGTAGGCGCTGGAGCGGCAGCTGCACCGCCCTGGAATAGTTGTGAGGAGATACCCCACACCCAAGGCAAAGGAGAAGCCCTTGCAAGAAGGCAAGAGGGGCGAATTCATGTTTAGAATCAAACCCCATTCCCGCCAGAGATGCTCTGAGGGCTCAACAAACCTTGTGCACACCAGGACCCAGACTGAGACACAGCTGTATTTGACCATCTCCTGTGAAGGTACGGGTCAGCAGTGGACTGCCACAGGGATAGGGGCTCTGGCTACAGCAGACTTGGGTATGGCATAAGCCCTCTTGGAGGAGGTCACCATTAACCCCACCACAGAGCTGCCAGAATTTACACAGGACTGGGTAATAGACTCTTGGAGGGCACAAACAAAACCTTGTGTGCACCAGGACCCAGGAGAAAGAAGTAGTGATCCCACAAGGGAATGACCCAGACTAGCTTGGGAGTGTCCAGGAGTCTCCAGTGGAGGAGTGGGTCAGTGATGGCCTGCTGCAAGGTTGCAGGCAGTGAGTTTAGCAGTACAATAAAGGAGGTCACCATTATCTTCATTACCTCCACCATATGGCCCCAGGTAAATAACAGGGAGGGAACACAGCTACACTCATCAACAGAAAATTGGATTATAGATTTACTGAGCATGGACCAGCCCATCTCAACAAGACCCAGTTTCCCTCTCAGTCAGTTTCTCCCATCAGGAAGCTTCCATAGGCCTCTTATCCTTCTCCATCAGAGGACAGACAGACTGAAAATCACTATCACAGAAAACTAACCAATCTGATCACATGGACCACAGCCTTGTCTAACTCAATGAAACTATGAGTTATGCCATGTAGGGCCACCCAAGACGCACAGGTCATAGTGGAGATTTCTGACAAAATGTGGTCCACGGGAAAAGGGAATGGCCAAAGATTACTGAATGGCAAACCATTCAGTATTCTTGCCTTGAGAACCCCATGAACAGTATAAAAAGGCAAAAATATAGGACACTGAAAGATGAACTCCCCAGGCTGACAGATGCCCAATATGCTACTAGAGATCAGTAGAGAAATAACTCCAGAAACAATGAAGAGATGGAGCCAAAGCAAAAACAAAACCCAGCTGTGGATGTGACTGGTGATAGAAGCAAATTCTGATGCTATAAAGAGCAATATTTCATAGGAACCTAAAATGTTAGGTCCATGAATCAAGGCAAATTGAAGTGGTCAAATAAGAGATGGCAAGAGTGAACATCGACATTCTAGGAATCAGCGAACTAAAATGGACTGGAATGGGTGAATTTAACTCAGATGACCATTGTATCTACTACTGTGGGCAAGAAACGCTTAGAAGAAATGGAGTAGCCATCACAGTCAACAAAAGAGTCCGAAATGCAGTACTTGGATGCAATCTCAATAACTACAGAATGGTCTCTGTTCATTTCCAAGGCAAACTGTTCAATATCACAGTAATCCAAGTCTATGACCTGACAAGTAATGCTGAAGAAGCTAAAGTTGAATGATTCCATGAAGACTTACAAGACTTTCTAGAATTAACACCCAAAAAAAGATGTTCTTTTCATTATGGGGGACTAAAATGCAAAAGCAGGAAGTCAAGAAACACCTGGAGTAACAGGCACATTTGGTCTTGGAGTACAGAATAAAGCAGGGCAAAGGCTAATAGAGTTTTGCCAAGAGAACACACTGGTCATAGCAAACATCCTTTTCCAAAAACACAAGAGAAGACTCTACACATGGACATCACCAGATGGTCAACACCAAAATCAGACTGATTATATTCTTTACAGCCAAAGATGGAGAAACTGTATATAGTCAGCAAAAACAAGGCCATGAGCTGATTGTGGCTCAGATCATGAACTCCTTATTGCCATATCAGACTTAAATGAAGAAAATAGGGAAGACCACTAGACCATTCAGGTATGACCTAAATCAAATCCACTATGATTATACAATGGACATGAGAAATAGACCCAAGGGATTAGATCTGATAGACAGAGTGCCTGATCAACTATGGATGGAGGTTCAAGACATTGTAGAGGAGACAGGGATCAAGACCATCCCCATGGAAAAGAAATGTGAAAATCAAAATGGCTGTCTGAGGAGGCCTTACAAATAGCTGTGAAAAGAAGAGAAGTGAAAAGCAAAGGAGAAAAAGAAAGATATACCCATTTGAATGTAGAGCTCCACAGAACAGCAAGGAGGGATAAGAAAGCCTTCCTCATGATCAATGCAAAGACATAGAGGAAAACAATAGAATGGGAAAGACTAGAGATCTTTTCAAGAAAATTAGAGATACCAAAGGAATGTTTCATGCAAAGATGGGCGCAGTAAATGACAGAAATGGTCTGGACCTAACAGAAACAGAAGATACCAAGAAGAGGTGGCAAGAATACACAGAAGAACTGTACAAAAAAGATCCTCATGACCCAGATAATCCTGATGGTATGGTCACTCACCTAGAGCCAGACATCAGGGAATGTGAAATCAAGTGGGCCTTAGGAAGCATCACTACGAACAAAGCTAGTAGAGGTGATGGAATTCCAGTCAAGCTGTTTCCAGTCCTAAAAGATGATGCTGTAAATGTGCTGCACTCAATATGCCAGCAAATTTGGAAAACTCAGTAGTGACCACAGGACTGGAAAAGGTCAGTTTTCATTCTAATGTCAAAGAAGGGCAATGCCAAGGAATGCTCAAACTACCTCACAATTGCACTCATCTCACTTGCTAGTAAAGTAATGCTCAAAATTCTCCAAGCCAGGCTTCACTATTACGTGAACTTCCAGAAGTTCAAGCTGGTTTTAGAAAAAGTAGAGGAACCAGAGATCAAATTGCCACATCCATTGGATTATCAAAAAAGCAAGAAAGTTCCAGAAAAAAACATCTACTTCTGCTTTATTGACTATGACAAAGCCTTTGAGTGTGTGGATCACTACAAACTGGAAAATTCTGAAACAGATGGGAATACCAGACCACCTGACCTGCCTCTTGAGAAATCTGTATGCAGGTCAGGAAGCAACAGTTAGAATGGGACATGGAACAACAGACTGGTTCCAAATAGGGAAAGGAGTACGTTAAGGCTGTATATTGTCACCCTGTTTATTTAACTTATATGCAGAGTACATCATGAGAAACAGTGGGCTGAATGAAGCACAAGCTGGAATCAAGACTGCTGGAAGAAATATCAATCACCTCAGATATGCAGAGGACAGTACCCTTATGGCAGAAAATGAAGAACTAAAGAGCTCTTGATGAAGGTGAAAGAGGAGAGTGAAAAAGTTGGCTTAAAGCTCAACATTCAGAAAGCTAAGATCATGACATCCAGTCCCATCACTTCATAGCAAATAGATGGGGAAACAGTGAAAACAGTGGCTGAATTTATTTTGGGGGGCTCCAAAATCACTGCAGATGAAATTAGAAGATGCTTACTCCTTGGGAGAAAAGTTATGACCAACCTAGATAGCATATTAAAAAGCAGAGACATTACTTTGCCAACAAAGGTCCATCTAGTCAAGGCTATGCTTTTTCCAATAGTCATGTTTGGATGTGAGAGTTGAACTATAAAGAAAGTTGAGCACCGAAGAGTTAATAGTTTTGAACTGTGGACATGGACTGCAAGGAGATCCAACCAGTCCATCCTAAAGGAAATCAGTCCTGAATATTCATTGGAAGGACTGATGCTGAAGCTCAAACTCCAATACTTTGGCCACCTGATATGAAGAACTGACTCATTTGAAAAGACCCTGATACTGGGAAAAATTGAAGGTGGGAGGAGAAGGGGACAACAGAGTATGAGATGGTTGAATGGCATCACCAACTTAATGGACATGAATTTGAATAAATTACGGGAGTTGGTGATGGACAGGGAGGCCTGGCAGGCTGCAGTCCATGGAGCTGCAGAGTCGGACATGACTGAGTGACCAAACTGAACTAAACTGAAAGATAAACATCACATAATATCATGTGGGAAAACTTTTAAAATGCAAATGAACTTATTTACAAAACAGAGACAGACTCATAGACTTAGAAAACAAACTTATGGTTACCAAAGAGGAAAGGTAGGTGGAAGTGATAAATTCTGAGTCTGAGATTGACATATACACACTCTTATATTTAAAATCAATATCCAACAAGGATCGGCTGTTAGCACAGGCAACTCTGTTTATTATTCTATATAACATAAATGGAAAAATAATTTGAAAAAGAATAGATACATGTGCATATATAACTGAATATCTTTGCTGTATATCTGAAACTAACACAACATTTAATCAACTTTTCTCCACTACAAAAAAAAGATTTTTTTAAAAACTTAAAAAGTAAACAAAAAGCATGCCCATTCTTCCTTTAAAACCTGGCCTAAACTCCTCTTACAGGGAGCCTTCCATGATATATAGAGCCTGCTCACATGTTGCCTGGAGCTTTACTACTTGACGTGTGATCTATAGAGCAACACCGTCGCCATCATCCACCCTGGAGCTTGTGAGAAATGCAGGATCTTAGGTCCCACCTCAGACTTGTATGAACATTATGCTTGCTTATTTGCTCTGTTATGTCCGATTCTTTGTGACCCTAGGAACTGTAACCTACCAGGCTCCTCTGTCCATAGGATTTCCCAGGCAAGAATACTGGAGTGGCTTACCATTTCCTTCTCTGGGGAATCTTAGTCCCTGGGGAACCGAGGAACTGAACCTGCGTTTCCTGTGTCTCCTGCATTGAACACTGTTACCTGCCGTATCAGTAAACAGAAGATATTGTGGCCATTGAGACATCTATCTGCAGCCACTTCCAAAAGTGCAGCCCGAGGGGATTCAGGATAGAGAAAAGCAGGTTACGAGCCCTAGACACTCAAGGTGCATATCAAAGGAATGACTCTCTGACTTATTTCATTAAGCCCAGACTCTCACACCTTCTCTTCAAAAAAAAAATAATAATGCTAAATCACTAACTTGAGATAGTCTAATAATATTTATATACATTTAAAACACACAACACACTATTTTATCCTGGTTTTGGATAGATGTATGAATGTAGAAAGTAACAAGTGAATGGATAAATATACATCAAACTCACATTAGTGATGGCTTCCAAAATAAGGGTAAGAAAAATATGATTGGACCATGTGGTCAGAAGAAACTTCACCTGTATCTGGGACTCTATTTTTCTAACTAGAAAATGTCTATAATAATAGTATGTGTGTACCTCATAAATTTTCTGTGAGTATTAAATAAATTAATATAGTAAAGTATCATGGTAGTGTATAATATATATTTTCAGTAACCAGATATATCCAATAAAATATGTATTAGAATCTTCAGTTCAGTTCAGTCACTCAGTCGTGTCCGACTCTTTGTGACCCCATGAATCGCAGCACGCCAGGTCTCCCTGTCCATCACCAACTCCTGGAGTTCACTCAAACTCATGTCCATCAAGCTGGTGATGCCATCCAGCCATCTCATCCTCTGTCATCCCCTTCTCCTGCCCCCAATCCCTCCCAGCATCAGAGTCTTTTCCAATGAGTTAACTCTTCGCATGAGGTGGCCAAAGTACTGGAGTTTCAGCTTTAGCAACATTTCTTCCAAGGAACACCCATTAGAATCTTAGGTTAAATTAAAATTCTCTGCTTGTATGATTTGTAATGAATAAATGAATGATATATGAGGGGGAAAAAAAAGAATTGCTAGACAACACCCAGACAGGTTAAATAATAAAAAACCTATGGTGATGAGTTTTTTGGGAGATTCAACTATTCTGCCCCTTCCTGTGACTGCTAATATACTGGTTTTTATGGTTACTGTTTGAGTGCCTTTTTTTTTTTAATCATTGTTATATATTTGTGAAATCTCAATGACCCCCTACCAGATAACCCTTTGTTGAACTTTTTATTATGGCCAATTAAAAAAAAATTAATTGGAGTTCAGTTGCTTTACAATGTTGTGTTAGCTTCTGCTGTACAGCAAAGTGTGTCAACTATACATATACATATATCCCCTTTTTTCGATTCCCTTCATTTAGGTGACCACAGAGCAGTGAGTAGTGTTCTCTGTGGTATAAGTGGGTGGAAGGCCTAAATAAACATTTCTCCAAAGAAGACCAAGAGGCATATGAAAATGTGCTCAACATTACTAATTATTAGAAAAATGTGAATCAAAACTACAATGAGCCATCGGTTTTAAGGCCACTGCTAAAATGAGAAGCAAATGTGAACAGGTAAGTTGAAACACCACAAAACTAACTTTTCTTGCCAAGAATCATGTGTTTTTCTTGTATGAATGTCCCTCAGATTATTGCAAATTTTGGTTCATTTCCAGCTTTGGAAAATGTTGCTGATTGTTTTCAGGAAGGAGCACATTTTAAGAGATCCTTACACCATCACTCTACAAGAACTCTTTCAAGGAACTGAGTTTTTTTGTTTTTTGTTTTTTTTTTTAGTTAAACAGAGCTGATTATGACAATTCATCAACAAAGCCTTGTACCTCAACCACCATTAACAGAATTCCAAGAGCTTTGAAAGTTGTAATTTTTTTTTTCTTTAGTGCTAGTAATTTGTCTCCTGGCCTCTATGCAAGCTCAGTTTAAAATTCAGGAAAAGAGGATTCTAAAAATTCTAAAAAAAATTTTATAGAGTATAGTTGCTATGTAATATTGTGCCATTTTCTGCTGAATCAGCTATATGTATACCTATATAGCCTCATCTGGGGATTCCCTTCCCATTTAGGTCATCACAGAGCACTGAGTGGAGTCCCTGTGCTATACAGTAGATTCTCATTAGTTATCTACATAATGCAAGTTTTTGGAGCTTTCTTTCTTTAAAGCTATGTCATCTCTGGCATTCAGCCCTTCGAATTTAAGCTGCCTCTGAATTTCGATTTATATCTTGTCCCTCAGTTGAGAGTATCATGCTTTGCTCGTTCCCTTCCTGTCTGCTGTTGCAGAAAATTCTTCTGTGAAAAAAGCTGAAATAATTGGGGGATTTACCTCATCAGTTTCCCTTCCCTTTTGTATCACAGTTCTATCTTTTCTATTGTCCAGTGCTTAAATATGTGTTTTATATTTTGTCCAGTTTCCTGGTTGTTTACAGTAAGGGAGCAAGACTAGCACTAGTCACTCACAAAAGGTCCTAAGTGGAAGTCTGTTGGGGGGGAAAAATGCTTCGTGAATATTTTAGCATATTCTTCTCTTGGCAACATTACTGACAACCTGGGCTAAATGATTAAATAATGAGCCTGCCTTATAAATTAGAGATAGCAAATTGCTCTGGGGAGATTTAAAAAAATTTTTTTTCAGAGTTTTTGCTGCATTCTATTGGCAATAAAAATCTGGGGACCTTCATTTCTCATCCTGTAAAGATTTTTTTTACATTTCAGAGTAGCAAAGGTCTCTCTCTTTCTCTCTCTCTTCTCTCTGTTCCCAGAAAATGGCAACAGATTTGCCAGTCACCCTATATGAGTTTTGCATCTCATAATATCCAGATTCCACTCCTGTGGTGCAACCTTTGCATTTGCAGTACATTTATTCCTTCATGTTCCATGGTGAGGAACTGACATGGCAGTAAATGCTCTGTTTTGTTTTTTTCCCCTAAAGAGATTTTGTGTTTCCTGTCAGGATAAAGGCAAGTTGATAAATACAGACACAAAAACTTAACAAAGTCTCTTCACTTTTCCTGATGATAAACCTAGCACATTATGGCAAAACCAATACAGTAATATAAAATAAAGTAAAAATAAAAATTAAAAAAAAATAATAATGCTGTATAAAATCTAAAAAAAATTATCAACAAAAATGTTTACTTCTACAATAAACATGGAAAATTATTAAGATACTATAAACATTTTGAAATATTTCTGAGAGAGAAACAGAGAAAGATCAGTAGGGAAACAAAATGAGAAGAAGAGAAAGGAAAGAGGGAAAAGAATTGTAAAATTGTTATTAGTTTTCATTTAGCATAATATTATGAGTAATTTCCTATGATGCTAAACAACCTTTAGAAGAAAACTATTTATTACTTGAATAATAGTCCATTTATTAGATCTTCAATATATTAATTACTCATACACGTATCATTAGGCATTTAGGATATCTCAAGCTTCATCTATTACAAATAATATTTCTTATATGTAATTCCCTAACCATATCTCTGATTACAATATATTCTTAGAATACATTATATTCTTAGCATATTTGTTTAGAAGTTGAAAAACCGGGTCAAATGGTGTGATGATTACTTTTATGTGTCATTTTGACTGGGTCGCGTAGATATGTGCTCCAGTAGTATTTTGGATGTTTCTATGAAGGTCTTTTGAATAAGATGAATATTTAAATTGGTGGACCTTGAGTAAAGCAGTTGTTCTCCATGTGTAGGTAGGCCTCATCCAATCAGTTGACAGCCTCAGTAAAACTGAAGACTGACCTCTTTTGAGCAAAAGATAATTCTGCCAGGAGATAGCCTTTAGATTTCAGCTGCAGCATCAGCTCTTCCTTGGGTCTTCAGTCTGATAGGCTTTCAGACTCAAACCACAGCAGAAGATCTTCTCTGGGTCTTTAGCCTGTCAGTCCATCCTGGAGATTTTGGACTCACCCTCCTCCACAATCACACAAGCCAATTCTGTAAAATAAATAAATCCCTTTTCACATATCTACACATCCTGCTAGCTCTGATTCTCTAGAGACCTCCATCTAATACAAATGGCATGAACTTCTTAAAGAGTCCAAAACCATGCTGACATCACCAGATTATTTGGCAGTGTTTGTGAGGGGTTCTCTTTTATTTTTAGGAGAAGGTTTTGCCTCTTTTCTGATAGTCCATGGATAAAACTTGCATGTCAAGAACACGGAGAAGGAAGAACCAGCTTCTTGGCTCTTAGCAAGAGATACCTCTAAGGTTGTATTACCCTTATATTCAATTTGTCTTTACATTTTGTACTCTAGGAGAATAGGAGAGGCTTATATCATTTGTTTTATTTATTTTTGTTGTTATTTTGATTTCCACTGCAGTATATAAACAAAACTACACTTTAAAAGCCAAGATTTTCAAAATAATATGATAACAATGATACAAAATCAATGTCTTATTAATGGTGTTTGAAAACGAGTCCAGTTTTCTTAAAGTTTTATAATTTGGGGACATCTCCTTGCTTAAGATTAGAGGTTGGGATTTTATATACAGATACTGGGTCAAGGTGTCAACTGACTAGACGTTCCCTGGTTCCTTCTCTCACTATATATCCTCTGGGCAACTGTTCTTATGAATGTCTACATCATCCAGGAGCCAGAGAGCAGCAAGAAGAAGCATGGAGACATCTTCCAGGTCATTACCAGGGAAATGGATTAATTTAATTCCATCTCTGACTTGAATCCAGGAAAAAAAAAATACATATACCTCCTAAGTCAGCCTCACATTTAATGTGGATAAATACTAGCCGTTTGAAGAGAAGTTATTAGGAAAACAAAAGTCCTATGCCTGGTCAGTCTGTCAGTTCAGTCACTCAGTCATGTCCAACTCTTTGCGACCCCATGGACTGCAGCACGCCAGGCTTCCCTGTCCATCAGCTTACTCAAACTCATGTCCTTTGAGTCAGCGATGCCATCCAAGCATCTCATCCTCTGCCGTCCCCTTCTACTGCCTTCAGTGTTTCCTGGCACCAGGGTCCTTTCCAGTGCGTCAGTTCTTCGCATCAGGTGGCCAAAATATTGGAGCTTCAGTTTCAGAATCAGTCATTCCAATGAACATTCAGGATTGATTTCCTTTAAGATTGATGAGTTTGATCTCCTTGCAGTCGAAGGGACTCTCAAGAATCTTCTCCAACACCACAGTTCAAAAGCATCAATTCTTTGGCACTTCAGTTCAGTTCAGTCCAGTCGCTCAGTCATGTTTGACTCTTTGCAACCCCATGAATTGCAGCACACCAGGCTTCCCTGTCCATCACCATCTCCCGGAGTTCACTCAGACTCACGTCCATTTGAGTCCGTGATGCCATCCAGCCATCTTATCCTCTGTTGTCCCCTTCTCTTCCTGCCCCCAATCCCTCCCAGCATCAGAGTCTTTTCCAATGAGTCAACTCTTCACATGAGGTGGCCAAAGTACTGGAGTTTCAGCTCTAGCATCATTCCTTCCAAAGAAATCCCAGGGCTGATCTCCTTCAGAATGGGCTGGTTGGATCTCCTTGCAGTCCAAAGGGACTCTCAAGAGTCTTCTCCAACACCACAGTTCAACTCAGCTTCCTTTATAGTCCAACTGTCACATCCACACATGACTACTGGAAAAACTATAGCTTTGACTATATGGACCTTTGTTGGTAAAGTAGTGTCTCTGTTTTTTTAATATGCTAAGTTTGTCATAGCTTTTCTTTCAAGGAGCATGCGTCTGGGTCTGGTATCTCACACTTACTGGCTCTTTCTGGCATCTAGTTCAGCCTGCTCCAGAGATGGGATGTAGAAAATTATGTTTCTGATATGGCCCCAAGAAGATCATCAGCCCCCTAAAGTAGATAATTATATTGACAAATATGTGTGTATGCATGCTCAGTCACTCCGTCATGTCTGACTCTTTGCAACCCCAAGGATTATAGCCTACCAGGCTTCTCTGTACATGGGGTTTCCCAAGCAAGAACACTTGGGGGTGAGTTGCTATTTCCTTCTCCAGGGGATCTTCCTGACCCATAGATTGAACCTATGACTCCTGAATTGGCAGACTGATTTTTCACTATTCAGGCACCTTTGAAGCCCCATATTAGTAAAGAGTAATATGAAAAACTGCATGCTAGCTCAAAGAGTGGTATATAGGTATCTTTTTATTTAAAAGAATGAAAATAAGACAGTGTTAGAGAACTATAGATGCCCCTTTTGGATTGGTCAGGATTCCTGATCCTGGGGGAGTCTACCACATGAAAAATACCAATATTAAATCAGAACTGCAATAGTGAACAGGGTAAGGGATGAAATCATGGAGAAGAATATCATTAATTATTGAGAGAATTTTAAACTACCCTGCTGTTTTTTATTCTGCTTATTGTAGAAAATTCATCCAATTTCTTATTCCTCCAGCTGAAATAATAGAGAAGAAAATATTTTATTTCCTTTTAACCTCAGTTCAAGCAAGGAAAAGAGAGTCACACTGAAGAAATATGATGGTAGGGTTATAGATTGATTCATAATTGTGTAAGAATCAAATTGTGCAAATTTCACAGCCAAACATGTCTAGTGGTAGTACTAATTCAGACAGAAGAATAAGGAATTATAAGGAGCTCCATTCAAGTAGAGTCTCCTTGCTATAGTCTCTATGGATTCTTAGCATCTGAAGTGCATTGCGTGTGAAACTGCTGATTTTAATCATCATAGTCTTCCTCATGTTGCCTTTTTCCAAACAGAGGACATAGTTTCTTACCACTGAGGTTTTTTTAATGTATATATTTTAAAAATTTCTTTGAAGGATAGTTGATTTGAGGGCTTCCCTGGTGGCTCTGAGGTAAAGAATTCGCCTGTCAGTGCAAGAGAGGCAGGTTCAATCCCTGGGTCGGGAAGATACCCTGGAGAAGGAAATGGCAACCCATTCCAGTATTCTTGCCCAGAGAATCCCATGGACAGAGGAACCTGGCTGGCTACAGTCTATGGGGTCATAAAGAGTTAGACATGACTTAGTGACTAAACAATAACAATAACAAATAGTTGGTTTATAATATCATGTAAGTTTCATGCGTAAAGCACAGAGAATCTGTTATATATATATATAAAACAACTATATATATATATATTTTCAGATTATTTTCCCTTATAGGTTATTACAAGCTGTTGAGTATAGTTCCCTTTGCTATATGGTAGGTCTTTGTTGGTTATCTGTCTTAAGTCGGTTATAGTCCAAAGCTTTCCCAATAAACAAGGAGCAGCTTGAGAGTAGGCACCATAACATATATATCTTCATATCTCTAGTGTGTTAGCAAGAATGCCTTGGATATGGTGATTGCTCGATAAAGCCTGTTTAGTTGAAAAAACATAATCAAAATGTGGGTGTCCCAAAAGAACTAATGCTTACTAAGCCCCTGATAGGAACAGAATCTTTTCCAAAGTATCTCTGAGGATTGAGTGGTAAGCATAATCAGTCCAGCTAGTTAATATGAGAGATGAAATTCAAAGTGAAGGTGTTTAATTTCCAAAATCACTTGACTCTCCTCAAGCCCTTCTTCAGTCCTAATTTATTCTCCTTTATTAAAAAAAAAGTAACTGTTGAGATGTTAACAGACATCTGTAGATGTTGATACCAGACATGATTGCAGTAATTACAAAAGTATCATTCACCATCTGAAGTGAGAGGCATTCAAAAGAGAGAATGTGAGTAAAATGAGAACTAAAATGTACACAGACTTAGGTCATGTTGTCAATATTAATGCTGATTAGGGTTATTGGATAGCTAACACAGGGAAGAAAATATGTAAAATTTGATTTGTCTGTTAAAACTAACATTTTAGTTAGTTTAAATTTAACTAAATTTAATTCTAACATTTATCTAGACTTCTCAGCATTCAGTCTAATCATCATGCATTCCTGGTGGCTTGGTGGTAAAGAATCCACCTGCCAAGGCAGGAGACAGGGGTTCAATCCCTGGGTCAGGAAGATTCCATAGAGAAGGAAATGGCAACCCACTCCAGTATTCTTGCTTGGGAAACCCCGTGGACAGAGAAGCCTGGCAGGCTACAGTCCATGAAATTGCAAAAGAGTCAGACACTACTTAGCCACTAACCAACAAATTTTAAAATGTGGTTTTGATTAACTTGTATGGGTTTATCTGCCTCTTGGAGCAATCTTGGCCCAAGACTGCTCTGTCTTTGGTGTCTTGCCCATTGAGCTTGGATGAGGAGAAGGGGGAAGTTTGCTCATTAGGTGAAGATTAATTCATGTCATCAAGAGAGGAACCATAAGGACTAAACTTCTCCTCAATTTCTGCTGCCCTTTTCCTTTTCAATACTAAGATTTAATATTTTACATAAAAAAGAAAAAAAATTCAAAACACAGGACCTGCTGCAAGACTGTTGAGAAAATTACCCTTCACTTTGAAGGAACAGTCCTTTCTCTGTCTGTGTTTCTGCTCCTTGAATCTAGTGTTTATTCCTAAAAAATCAAACCAATTTCACAAGGCTTCAGAAGTGTGTTTTCAACTGTCTGCTGGCCCCTTTAAAAATGATTCTTCAGCAAGTTAAAGCCTCAAACAAAAGGAGAAAACACCCAAAGAAAAATCTTATTTCAAGATTTAAAAAAATAAATCTTATTTTAAGAATTAATGTGTCATCTCAAGATACATCTCAAGACTCAACAAGAGTATCAGAAGTTAGAAATGTGTGCTGAATTCCTTGCTCTTAAGTAAAGAGCCTGTTGAAATGGTTACTTACCTGCTTAACCATGAGGATATTAAACTTGTAAACCTGCATGGCATGTTGCCTTATTAAGATATATACCTAAAAGGTACATATTAGTAAGTATCAGGGACACAGGAGCCTGGTGGGCTGCCATCTGTGGGGTTGCACAGAGTTGGACACGACTGAAGCGACTTAGCAGCAGCAGTAGCAGTAAGGTATCAAACCAAGAAAGTTCACTATGGCATAATAAAGACATTATGATAGGCTGCCGCTGCCGTTAAATCACTTCAGTCGTGTCCAACTCTGTCCAACCCCATAGACGGCAGCCCACCAGGCTCCCCTGTCCTTGGGATTCTCCAGGCAAGAACACTGGAGTGGGTTGCCATTTCCTTCTCCAATGCATGAAAGTGAAAAGTGAAAGTGAACTCGAGGCTAGAATCATATTAATAACAGACAACATAATTTTCAACAAAATTGATGTTCATCATTCAGTAAATACAAAAACTGTAGCATAGATTAGTAGAAAATTATAAAGCAGTGTTAGTTCACTTCCTCTTTGCTTTCTCATTTCTTTCCCTTCTTTCTCCTTCCACAAGAAATGACTAAACCTTAATATGTGCTAACCAACATATAAGTGCTTTGGTGGGGAAGACCTGAAAAAATAACAAACCAAAGCCGCACATCGGCAAATGCCAGAGAACATGACAACAACTCTGCAGATGAGAGCGAAGCCGTATAGAGCACAGCCATCTGAAAAGAAGCAACACTGATATTAGTATCTTCAAGAACAAGCAGGCTTTATTGAAAACAACATGACTTGAAGGAAGTAGAAGGCATGGATTAGGAAAAGACTGAGAAAGTTATGCAGTGAGAGGAAGGAGTAGCCTTGAAGGTAACTTGAGATACCTTGCCTTAAAAAAATGCATACATAACTGTAAACTAGATCCCACAGGATGAGTCAAGTGCCACAGATGACAGTTTATTATTATTTAACTCTTTACTCTGAAGAAAAAATTCACTTTCAGGCATTTATAATACATGTCTGATTACTCTTCAGCCCTCTGGTGAAGATGCATGATAACTTTGAATGTATTCTCACAGTGTAAAGTTGAATCATTAGTAATAATGAGTACAATGTGTCTATTTTTCTTCAACCTCTACACTCTAAAATGAGGACTTCAAACAGTGTGAAGATTCCTTAAAAAAGAAATAGAATTGCCATATGACCCAGCAATCCCACTGCTGGGGATACTCACCAAGGAAACCAGAATTGAAAGAGACATGTATACACCAATGTTCATCGCGGCACTGTTTACAATAACCAGGACATGGAAGCAACCTAGATGTCTATCAGCAGAAAAATGGATAAGAAAGCTGTGGTACATATACACAATGGAGTATTACTCAGCCATTAAAAAGAATGCATTTGAATCAGTTCTAATGAGATGGATGAAACTGGAGCCTATTATACAGAGTGAAATAAGTCAGAAAGAAAAACATCAATATAGTATATTAACACATATATATACATATGGAATTTAGAAAGATGGTAACGATGATCCTATATGTGAGACAGCAAAAGAGACACAGATGTAAAGAACAGTCTTTCAGACTCTGTGGGAGAAGGCGAGGATGGGATGATTTAAGAGAATAGCATTGAAACATGTATATTATCATATGTGAAACAGATCGCCAAAGTTTGATGCATGAGAAAGGCTGCTCAGGGCTGGTGCACTGGGATGACCCTGAGAGATGGGATGGGGAGGGAGATGGGAATGGGGTTCAGAATGGGGAACACATGTACAGCCATGGCTGATTCATGTCAATGTATGGCAAAAATCATGACAATATTGTAAAGTCATTAGACTCTAATTAAAATAAATAAATTTTAAAAAATAAAATGAGGATTTCACTACTAATAATAATCACCCACAAAGTCTGTTGAGACTTAAACCAAGACAACTACTGACAGCATTTAATAGGGAAGCAACTAACCATTCTTAGGACTGTGGATTGACTTCTCAGATGGCAGATGTTCAAATTTGGGGGGACTACAAACAACATTTCTGAGCCATTTTCCAAGTGAGGAATCCTGATGTTACAAGTAACAAGAATCACACAAGCCCAGCTTAAGCAATGAAAGTGAAACATTAAATTGCAAGGATTGGTAATAGATTAGAGAAGTCAAGAAAAGATAAGCCTACCCTGAGGAAAAGGATGAGAATCAGGAACTGAAAAGTTGTAAGACATCCAGGCAGGTCTCTTTCTACCCCTCTCAGCTCTTTTCTCTTATAATATCTGTTTACATTTTTTCTCCCACATATCATAGACACCAACATCTCCTAAATGTCCATAGTATGTGTCCAGCTGCCTCTAATCTCTTGCCCAATTCTAAATTTCTGGAGATTTGTCTCTAAATAGCCCATCTTACTCAAGTGCCCATTCCCCATCTAGTGAATAGGGACCCAAAGTGGTTACAACTTTCAGATAGCTACTGAGTTCATACATGATATTTGGTGGGGGAGAGACAGTCCCCGGAAAGTTGAGCATATGTTCCAAGGCAGATGGCTGGCCAAACAAAACAACTCTGAGAGACCACAACTGCTTTAAAGTATGAATTTAACTTTTTCTACAGAGCACTTAGCACCACCTACTCCTCCCACCCCTCCAATGTAAATAAGCCTTGTTAAAATATAGTTGGGTCAGAAAGTCACTTGCCTGGTTTGCCCTTGCTGGATGCTATACTCTGAACTGCAGCTGCCCATTGAGTCCACACGTCAGTTCGGTTCAGTTCAGTCGCTCAGTCATGTCCGACTCTTTGCAACCCCATGAATCGCAGCATGCCAGGTCTCCTGTCCATCACCAACTCCCGGAGTTCACTCAGACTCACGCCCATCGAGTCAGTGATGCCATCCAGCCATAACCCCCAAATGGTTCAGGATATGTGGAAAATAACTAAAGCACACTAGGATATAAGGTTGGTGGATGAGACAAAGAATTTACTGGGGGAATCTTTAGAGGCCACCCAATAACAGCCTTCAGGTCAAGTCATCCCAATATAGCCACCCAAGTCATCCCACGTAGATGTGCAACCTAAGTAAAAGGCTTATATTTACTGCAATATAGCATCAATTTAAGGGTCTCCGCTACCTCCCTCCATCCAGATTGCCAACACTAAATCTTCCTTGTTTAAATTCTAGAGTCACTTCTGTGTGTAGGTAACTCCAGTATGATTATATTCACCCAATAACACTATAAAAATATCATTTTAGTAGTAATTTCCAACTGCATCTCACTAAGGAACATGTGAAGATCTTCAGCCAGTTCAGACCTTGAAGAGGTCTTCTATCCTGTGATAATCATCTGACTGTTGCAGCCCTGAGGGTTTCTTAACCGTTTCCTGGGTGACCCTGCCAGCCTAACCCTCTGCATTTCCAGCCAGAATATTCACTTGCCTCTATCTGGGTTTCCCCGATGGCTCAATGGTAAAGAATCCTCCTGTCAACCAGGAGATGAAGGTTCAATCCCTGCATTGGGAAGATCCCCTGAAGAAGGAAATGGCAACCCACTTCAATATTCTTGCCTGGGAAATCCCATGGACAGAGGAACTTGGCCAGCTGCAGTCCATAGGGCTGTGAAGAGTTGTACATGACTTAGCCACTGAGCATTCACTCATGGTCTGCACACTCAGGCTTGAAGTTTGAAGTGAACATTTAACAAACACATAAAGAGAACCTCTAGCAAAGATGTAATTAAGGAGGCTGGGGTTTGCTTCAGCTAACTGAGCAAGCCATAGGTTACTAGTTCTTTATTGTCAGAGAAAACCTTTTTCTCTCCTATCTGGATAACCTGCAGCTTTTGCTGTCTTTATTGGAAATATCCTGTTACTTCTAGCTGGTTGCCTCAGTCAGGTTTTGAAACTGTGGTGTCAGCGGAGATGTTTTATTACACTCTCTACAAGGTGCAGAAAGTCTCAGATTGGTAAAATCTGGATCCTCTCATTGTGCAGATACTTGAGGGCCTAGGAATGTCCTATAGCTTTCTGTAATACATCCCTTTTGGACTAGAGAAACCTGGTTACTCACCCTACAACTATTCCGTGCCCTTTCATGTGTGGTCTACATTTCTTACTGCACATTACTTTTCCTCAGTAAACTGGAAGATCACACTGACTATGAGGTTATAGGTAGTACCAAACAATTATAATAACTGGACATTTGCTGGCCAGAAGGCAGGAGAGTGGATCATCCCTTCCCTTCCTTAATCCCCCATTTTTCAATCTGTCTACATCAAACTAACACATTCCATCCCTTCTACGCAAACACCAGAGAGTTAACACTAAAAGGAAAATAAAATGGGGTAATTCCCTTTTGGAATACCATCTTTTGGCCTCTCTCTCCTGAAATGTCTCAAGGTCTTTTGGCAAAGGGAGTTTATTCCAAAAGGTTGGCACTGTGGTATCCTAGCCTGGGATCGCAACAGTTGTCTGTAGCATTCTTCCTCATTTCCTGTTGGGAACAGCTGTGGGAGGCTGTTTATTAAATAACTGTTCCAATTCTACAGCTCCCTCCCCACCCCACCTCTAGGAAACCATTTGGCGTTTCAAGGTTGGATGCCATGAAGGCTGTCCATTGATAGGTTAATAGAAAAAACTGAGTTTACTTGAAAGGGAAAGATAATTTGTTTCTGTAATCCTAAATTATTATGAGCATTGTTAAAAAGGTAAGTATGGACCCCCAAATGATAATAATTTACAACAACGCTTCACCTTTCTTGGTAAGAAATATTTACTCTTATTTCTCAGGGCCAATGCACGCTTGGATGCAGGGGAGCCAGATTAATGGAGACTGAAAGACAGAAGAGACAGTGACATTTGCCTTCTTCCCTTTTCAGAGAAACAGCAACTAGGAAATGCGAAACAAACCTACGATCGAATCTGATGCCACAAATGACTCACCCAAGTGTCTCTCCAGAGACACAGGCAAATTTGCACATTGCTTTGTGAAGGCTTTTATCTATAAATGTGAGAGTCCATTTGAAAATGGTCTCTAATTGCTCAGGGAACATGGCTGAAGCCATTTTCTCTAAAACATCCCCTGCACAGAATCCACAAGGAGCTCCATTTTGAATTTTGAATTAAAATTTTGAATCAGAATCTTCTTCTCAATGGGGCTAATGTCCTCAAAAGGCACACTGATCAGTCTTGTTGGTTCGTACATGTTATATGTGCCTTCATGAGTTTCCTTGTAAAAGAGCTTGAGATAGATGGAGGGAAAAGCAAACAAGGAAGAGATGGAATTGAAAGCAATAAAATTAACATTGTAGTTTAAATCATGTTCTATCACTATAATACATTCTGATTATTTCATAGCCTGAGAACAGTGCCTGGCATACAGTGGCCACTAAGTTTGTTGATTGAATGAATGAGATTCCCAAACAATCAATAGTTAGGGAGATCAGTTTAGTGTTGTCTAACATCCAATGGAGAGAAATCATGGAGAGAAGAATGAGCTCTGATGTAGAAATCTTGCATTCTGAAAAAGGGAAAAGTTCTTGATGTTTAAATGTTACTCAATATTCTAAAGAGGTGGAGAAAATTTGGAAAGCTGTTCTTTGGAATTCAACAAAAATTTTTCACTACATGTTCATGTGACTGAATTGCTAATTGTAAAACATTAATTTAGGGTGAAATACCAAATTACTGTCCCTTTCATGTCCATAACAGGAATAGTCTATTGAAATATGCCCCGATGTCTTTTGCATCTTCTTCAAGCAACTTGAGTAAACGCTCGGCTCACCAGGTAACCAGGCAGAGTTCTGGGCTCTGACTCACGTGCTATCCCCTTTCCACCCCAAAACTTCAGATCAGTCCAAAGAAAGCCAGAAAAATACTGGTAGAATACATGATGAATGAAGCTTTCCAGGGTTGTAGGGAAACCCATCCACTCCCTCTCTGAGCCCATCCCAAATGCTCATACAGCAGCTGATAGCAGCAGGGCAACAGGTGATGTGAAGAGAGGGCCAAGGAGGCCAAAGTAAGACCAGATCATGAACCCGTAAACCCAGCATCATCAGCAAACAGCCCCCACTTCCTCTTCCACCAACCACACAGCTCTATCAGGCAATCAGTTTTCCCTGGAGGTTTTGCAGAAGTGTCCTAGTGGTGACTACTGCTCTTTGTTATATGCAGATGACTGCAGTTTTACTCAGGTGCAGTGGCCAGTCCTTCTCACAAAACACAATTCTGCACTCAATACTCATTCACCCTCTTCTTCCTCATTCCATTTGTTAATAGCCCTAAAGTCCTCTTGCATATTTCTCATGGTGGATGGTGGCATGTTTAACTTGTTTGATAAGCTGGTTTGTTTCATTCCAAAAGAATTTTATCTTCTCATCATCATAAGATGTTGGGAGGTGACCCAGTAACACAGGATATGCCTGATATTCTCTTTCAGTGACAAGCTTTTACCCTGGTGGCACATAATTAATGGATTTTATGGACTCAAATAACATGTCTTTGCATTTGGTCCCATAGGAATATGTTCATCCCTTCTTCACACATACCCCATGTATATATTTAACTCCACATATGTATCAGTTCAGTTCAGTTCAGTCACTCAGTTGTGACCGACTCTTTGTGACCCCATGAATCACAGCACACCAGGCCTCCCTGTCCATCACCAACTCCTGGAGTTCACTCAAACTCATGTCCATCGAGTCGGTGATGCCATCCAGCCATCTCATCCTCTGTTGTCCCCTTCTCCTTCTGCCCCCAATCCCTCCCAGCATCAAGGTCTTTTCCAGTGAGTCAACTCTTCGCATGAGGTGGCCAAAGTATTGAAGTTTCAGCTTCAGATCAGTCTTTCCAATGAACACCCAGGACTGATCTCCTTTAGGATGGACTGGTTGGATATGCATCTAAATATTCCATTTTGCAGTGTTGAGAAAGGCAGCTGTTCTCTTCGTTTCATAAGAGCATAAAAAGAACAGTACTCTGAAAACAATTCATAATTCATTAACACCTGTGTTAGGACTTTGAGCATGCTTCTAAAGGAGTTTCTGTGGGATACTGTAACTCTTCTCCAGAATATCAGTGACAAATGTTTGGGCCACCTTTGTATCATCCAGAAGCACAATGGAACCTTTCATTTCAGTTCAGTCGCTCAGTCGTGTCAGACTCTTTGTGACCCCATGAATCGCAGCAAGCCAGGCCTCCCTGTCTATCACCATCTCCTAACGTTCACTCAGACTGACGTCCATCAAGTCCGTGATGTTTAACATCCAATGGAGAGAAATCATGGAGAGAAGAATGAGCTCTGATGTAGAAATCTTGCATTCTGAAAAAGGGAAAAGTTCTTGATGTTTAAATGTTACTCAATATTCTAAAGAGGTGGAGAAAATTTGGAAAGCTGTTCTTTGGAATTCAACAAAAATTTTTCACTACATGTTCATGTGACTGAATTGCTAATTGTAAAACATTAATTTAGGGTGAAATACCAAATTACTGTCCCTTTCATGTCCATAACAGGAATAGTCTATTGAAATATGCCCCGATGTCTTTTGCATCTTCTTCAAAGCAACTTGAGTAAACGCTCGGCTCACCAGGTAACCAGGCAGAGTTCTGGGCTCTGACTCACGTGCTATCCCCTTTCCACCCCAAAACTTCAGATCAATCCAAAGAAAGCCAGAAAAATACTGGTAGAATACATGATGAATGAAGCTTTCCAGGGTTGTAGGGAAACCCATCCACTCCCTCTCTGAGCCCATCCCAAATGCTCATACACAGCTGATAGCAGCAGGGCAACAGGTGATGTGAAGAGAGGGCCAAGGAGGCCAAAGTAAGACCAGATCATGAACCCGTAAACCCAGCATCATCAGCAAACAGCCCCCACTTCCTCTTCCACCAACCACACAGCTCTATCAGGCAATCAGTTTTCCCTGGAGGTTTTGCAGAAGTGTCCTAGTGGTGACTACTGCTCTTTGTTATATGCAGATGACTGCAGTTTTACTCAGGTGCAGTGGCCAGTCCTTCTCACAAAACACAATTCTGCACTCAAATACTCATTCACCCTCTTCTTCCTCATTCCATTTGTTAATAGCCCTAAAGTCCTCTTGCATATTTCTCATGGTGGATGGTGGCATGTTTAACTTGTTTGATAAGCTGGTTTGTTTCATTCCAAAAGAATTTTATCTTCTCATCATCATAAGATGTTGGGAGGTGACCCAGTAACACAGGATATGCCTGATATTCTCTTTCAGTGACAAGCTTTTACCCTGGTGGCACATAATTAATGGATTTTATGGACTCAAATAACATGTCTTTGCATTTGGTCCCATAGGAATATGTTCATCCCTTCTTCACACATACCCCATGTATATATTTAACTCCACATATGTATCAGTTCAGTTCAGTTCAGTCACTCAGTTGTGACCGACTCTTTGTGACCCCATGAATCACAGCACACCAGGCCTCCCTGTCCATCACCAACTCCTGGAGTTCACTCAAACTCATGTCCATCGAGTCGGTGATGCCATCCAGCCATCTCATCCTCTGTTGTCCCCTTCTCCTTCTGCCCCCAATCCCTCCCAGCATCAAGGTCTTTTCCAGTGAGTCAACTCTTCGCATGAGGTGGCCAAAGTATTGAAGTTTCAGCTTCAGATCAGTCTTTCCAATGAACACCCAGGACTGATCTCCTTTAGGATGGACTGGTTGGATATGCATCTAAATATTCCATTTTGCAGTGTTGAGAAAGGCAGCTGTTCTCTTCGTTTCATAAGAGCATAAAAAGAACAGTACTCTGAAAAAATTCATAATTCATTAACACCTGTGTTAGGACTTTGAGCATGCTTCTAAAGGAGTTTCTGTGGGATACTGTAACTCTTCTCCAGAATATCAGTGACAAATGTTTGGGCCACCTTTGTATCATCCAGAAGCACAATGGAACCTTTCATTTCAGTTCAGTCGCTCAGTCGTGTCAGACTCTTTGTGACCCCATGAATCGCAGCAAGCCAGGCCTCCCTGTCTATCACCATCTCCTAACGTTCACTCAGACTGACGTCCATCAAGTCCGTGATGTCATCCAGCCATCTCATCCTCTGTTGTCCCCTTCTCCTTCTGCCCCCAATCCCTCCCAGCATCAGGGTCTTTTCTAATGAGTCAACTCTTCGCATGAGGTGGCCAAAGTACTGGAGCTTCAGCTTTAGCATCATTCCTTCCAAAAAAATCCCAGGGCTGATCTCCTTCAGAATGGACTGGTTGGATCTCCTTGCAGTCTAAGGGACTCTCAAGAGTCTTCTTCAATACCACAGTTCAAAACCATCAATTCTTCAGCACTCAGCCTTCTTCAGAGTCCAACTCTCACATCCATACATGACGACAGGAAAAGCCATAGCCTTGACTAGATGGACCTTAGTCAGCAAAGTAATGTCTCTGCTTTTGAATATACTATCTAGGTTGGTCATAACTTTTCTTCCAAGGAGTAAGTGTCTTTTAATTTCATGGCTACAGTCACCATCTGCAGTGATTTTGGAGCCCAGAAAAATAAAGTCTGACACTGTTTCTACTGTTTCCCCATCTATTTCCCCAGATGCCATGATCTTTATTTTCTGAATGTTGAGCTTTAAGCCAACTTTTTCACTCTCTTTCACTTTCCTCAAGAAGCTTTTTAGTTCCTCTTCACTTTCTGCCATAAGGGTGGTGTCATCTGCATATCTGAGGTTACTGATATTTCTCCCGGCAAACCTAATGGAGCCTTTAGAGTCTGCTTATTCTCTACCTGTACCTCTTCTTGGGGCAATAAGTTCAAAATTTTATTACTGGTTGTGTGAGGGAGTGCTCTATAATTTTTTTCAAGTGTATCTCTTAATGCCTTGAAAAACTACCAAGACAAGTGGTCCTTAAAGTTATTCAAAGAATCTTAGGGCTTCCTGAGATCATATAAAGGGAATTCATGGGGTGAAAACACTTTTTATAATATTATGAAGACATTATTTGTCTTTTTCATTGTGTTAACAATTGTACCAGTGATGCAAAATTGGTGGCGGGTAAAACTGTAAAACTGCTGGTGCTTTCATGCAAATCTTGGTATTAACACCAAATGGTAATAGTAGTTTTCTTTTTTCCATTGCCACACAGATCCAGTTAAGAAAAAAATTCTCATTTCACATAATAATGCCCTTGATGGATCAGTCAAAACTATTAACATTATTAAATCTCAACTTTTGAATAAATAGCAGCTATGTGACAAAATGGGAAATAAGCATAAGCAATTATGCTATGTGCCAAAATATTATGGCTGTTTTAAAGGAAAGCACTTGAAGATTGTTTGCGGTGCAAGCTGAACTAGCCACTCATTTCATGAAACACTATTTTTACTTGAAAAAATAACTGACAAACTAGGGTTATTCAGGCTTTCGTATTTGATCAGACATTTTTCTCAAAGTGAATGAAGTAAGCATGTCACTAAAAGAATACAACTGAAAAAATTATTACCAGTAGTAAAATTTGAGATTTCAAATGAAAATTAAAATTTTAGGGGAAAAAAGCACTGCTTTTCTATCATGACATTTAGTTTAAGAACTTCCTAATAAATACTTTTCTGATGATATCAATTATGAGGTCAATGAATGTAGTTCTTAAATACTGTATAATGAAATACATAAACATTTGGAAGAGCTACAATAGGTTAAATTTTGACCCCACAACTTTTGGCCCCTGGTGTCAGATGATTTTTGTTATAATACCTGACAAAAAGGAGTTTGCAGATGTAACTAAGGTTCATGATTAGTTGATTTTAAGACACATTGAATATCCTGGATTATATAGATGAATCCAAATTGCAGAAGCCCTAACAAGAAATAGAAGAAACAGGAGAGATTTAAAGAATGAAAAGAACTCAATCTGCTTTACCTATCTTGAAGACAAAGGGTATCACATAGAAAGTGTAAGAAGAGAATGAACTCTGTGAATGCTTTGAATGAGATTGGAAGTAAATTCTTCCTCAGAGTCACCCCTAAGCAATGCATATGACTCTTATCTTGATTTTGGCCTTCTCAGACCTAAGCAGAGAACCCAGTTGAGACACAGTATCTGGACTTCTGATCCTTGGAAACTCTGAGAAATAGGTGTTGCGTTAAGCCTCTTAATTTGTGGAAATTTCTTGTTGCAGCAATAGAAAACTAATATACTCGGTGAACCAAATACTTTCCAAATGACCAATATATGATGCTTCTTGCATCTGTAGCTTGATATATGGCTTGAGCACTATCAATCATTTTCTAGGCAAATATTGCTTCTGTCTTCTTCTCCTATTTGTCTATTCACTGAACTCTAGTTATACGTATATTCACTGTACTACACGAACTTCTCTCATACATATGTCGTTGAATCATATACATATTTCCTCATGGATTTCCTTCTCCTATATGTATTTTCCATCTTTTTGAGTTTTCATTCTTAATTCTGTAAACTTTCTTCTAATTTTTCTTTCACACCCTAATTTTTTCTTATGTCTAATCATTGTTGAACCCATCCAATGATTTTTAAATTTTAGTTAATATTTTAGTGATATAATTTACTTTTGTTTAAGTGTCTTACAAAATTCTAAGTTTATCTTGTGATATTAAGTGAATATAAAATTTAATCTTCATGTCTGAAAGATATATATACATCATATATACATATACACACATATATATATACATACATTTTATATATATATATATGAAATTGTGGAGAGAGAATCTGGAGCTCTGGATAATATTTATCTATCACCTAGGCTAATGCTAGGAGTACTTTCAATCCCAGAGTCATCTTAATCCAACACATGTCTAAAATGCTCCAAGGATGGATTCAGTTCAGTTCAGTCGCTCGTCGTGTCCGACTCTTTGCGACCCCATGAATCGCAGCACGCCAGGCCTCCCTGTTCATCACCTACTCCCAGAGTTCACTCAAACTCACATCCATCGAGTCAGTGATGCCATCCAGCCATCTCATCCTCTGTCATCCCCTTCTCCTCCTGCCCCCAATCCCTCCCAGCATCAGAGTCTTTTCCAATGAGTCAACTCTTCGCATGAGGTGGCCAAAGTACTGGAGCTTCAGCTTTAGCATCATTCCTTCTGAAGAACACCCAGGACTGATCTCCTTTAGAATGGACTGGTTGGATCTCCTTGCACTCCAAGGGGCTCTCAAGAGTCTTCTCCAATGCCACAGTTCAAAAGCATCAATTCTTCAGCACTCAGCCTTCTTCACAGTCCAACTCTCACATCCATACATGACCACAGGAAAAACCATAGCCTTGACTAGACGGACCTGAGTTGGCAAAGTAATGTCTCTGCTTTTGAATATGCTATCTAGGTTGCTCATAACTTTTCTTCCAAGGAGTAAGCGTCTTTTAAGATGGATTACAAACTCTATAAGGTTGATATACTCATTATCTCCTTAGTCCACAGCTATAATCCTTCAGAGGTACCAATCTAAAACTTGGGAGATTTACCAATATCCTTCCTTCCTTGGAGGGAACACTGAACTCCAACTTTTCCCTTAGTCCTCTCAGCCTGCCAAAGACTTTGCTTAACTTTTCATCCTCTCAGCTGACTCTTCCAGAGCCAGAAGATGCATTAGTGTTAAAGCATGCCCAAATGCCAAGATTACTTCTCTGGGTTTCCTTAACTTTGTTTCTATAATGTAGAATGACTTCAGCAGTTCTCTAGTGTTTTCAAAAATGTTTCTTGTATTATATCCAGTTTTCGTAATTATTTTTTAAGTATATCTCCTTTTTAAAATTTTTTTTGGCCATGTCATGGGGCATGTGGGATCTTAATTCCCTTGGACCCATGACCCCTGTGTTGGAATTATGGAGTCTTAACCACTGGACTGATGGGGAAGTTCCATATAATTAATTTTAGTATAATACTTGACCCAAATTGCTAGCCCTACTTTACTATAAGCAAATCCTTATCCCTTATAGGTTATTACAAAGTATTGAATGTAAGGGAAAAGATATGGGAAAAACGTATGTATAACTGAATCACTTTGCTGTACGCCTGAAACTGATACAGCATTGTAAGTCAACTATACTTCAATAAAATCAACAAAAAATCTTTTTTCTGGTAGCTTTTAAGGTTTTCTAATTTTCCTTGATATTCTGTAGTTTCTCTACAATGTATTTAAGTATCAGTCTGTTTTTATTTATCCTGCTTCATCGCCATTGCTCTTTTTTCAGTCTGCATCTGGTGTTTGTTTTCAATTCCTAAACTGTCTACTATCGTATTTTTGAATATTATTTGTTCCTACTATCTCTAGTCTTTCTTTTTGGGAATTTCTATTAGACATTTGTCAGAACCTCGGCCTCTGTTCCCTATACCTTTTAACTTTTCTTCCAAATGCTCTACTCATTTTTCTTGATCTAGGATGTTTTAAGTGGTTTACTCAAAATTATTTTTCAATCTACTAATCTCTCCTCTGATATTTATAGTTTAGTGTTTATCTTGTGTGTTGTGTTTCTTTTTACCACTCATTTTTCATCTTTGAGAATTTCTAGTTTTCCTTTTCAAAAGAGCCTGTTCTCCTTCATAATTTCCTATTATTGTTCTGTGAATTATTTTCTTTTCCTTATACTTGAACATCTTAAACATGTTCATTTAAAAAGTTTTATTTTTCTGTTTTCATGTTGAGGAATAACTAAATATTTATTAGACCTGTCTTAAAAATACTTCCTATCCTTCACCACAGTCTGAAGATGTATCCTAAAGTCATTGCATAGTTTTTGCTGAGACCATTTTGAGTTCACTACTTGTATTGATTCTTACCGAGTTAGTAATAGAAGAGATTTATCTCACTCCAAAACATGATGTAATAGGGGTTCTTACTTGTTGTAGCTGAGTCTATTTCCATCATATTTAGAAAAACATCCTATTTTGCACCATATAATTGGACAGGAGCCAAAGTTTCACATGGAGCTGGGATTTCTTGCAGAGTACATTTTCATCTTCCACCAGGTGAAAGTTTGCTATCCAATCTTCTGTTCCTACTCTGATATTTGAACTCTACTTCTTTCATCTGATTGTATAATCTTCTGGGACACATTCTTCAAATCCTACTTACTTTTTATGTCCAAAATCTCCTTCATTTCTGATACCTAGAGAATTTACTTCTTGATTTAAAAACTGGGTGGGTATTTTTAAAGAGGTATTTTGAATCTATTACCCTGTATTTCTGTGTGTTTGGAATTTGGAGGGTGCTCAGGAGGGCACTTACAGCATTTGTTCAGTCTACCATCTTGAAAGGGATTATTTTTTAAACTCTAAATGCACTAAGTGGGGAAAACCACTAGACCATTCAGGTATGACCTAAATCAAATCCCTTATGACTATACAGTGGAAGTGAGAAATAGAATTAAGGGATTAGATCTGATAGACAGAGTGCCTGATGAACTATAGACGGAGGTTCAACACATTGTACAGGAGACAGGAATCACGACCATCCCCAAGAAAAAGAAATGCAAAAAAGCAAAATGGCTGTCTGGGGAGGCCTTACAAATAGCTATTAAAAGAAGAGAAGTGAAAAGCAAAGGAGAAAAGGAAAGATATATCCATTTGAATGCAGAGTTCCAAAGAATAGCAAGGATAGATAAGAAAGCCTTCCTCAGTGATCAAAGCAAAGAAATAGAGGAAAACAATAGAATGGGAAAGACTAGAGATCTCTTCAAAAAATTAGAGATACCAAGGGAACATTTCATGCAAAGATGGGCTCGATAAAGGACAGAAATGGTCTGGACCTAACAGAAGCAGAAGATATTAAGAAGAGGTGGCAAGAATACACAGAAAAACTGTACAAAAAAGATCTTCATGACCCAGATAATCATGATGATGTGATGACTAATCTAGAGCCAGACATCTTGGAATGTGAAGTCAAGTGGGCCTTAGAAAGCATCCCTAGAACAAAGCTAGTGGAGGTGATGGAATTCCAGTTGAGCTGTTTCAAATCCTGAAAGATGATGCTGTGAAAGTGCTACACTCAATATGCCGGCAAACTTGGAAAACTCAGCAGTGGCCACAGGACTGGAAAAGGTCAGTTTTCATTCCAATCCCAAAGAAAGGCAATGCCAAAGAATGCTCAAACTACTGCACAATTGCACTCATCCCACATGCTAGTAAAGTAATGCTCAAAATTCTCCAAGCCAGACTTCAGCAATATGTGAACTGTGAACTTCCTAGTGTTCAAGCTGGATTTAGAAAAGGCAGAGAAACCAGAAATCAAATTGCCAACATCCGCTGGATCATCTAAAAGCAAGAGAGTTCCAGAAAAACATTTATTTCTGCTTTATTGACTATACCAAAACCTTTGACTGTGTGGATCACAATAAACTGTGGAAAATTCTGAAAGAGATAGGAATACCAGACCACCTGACCTGCCTTTTGAGAAACCTATATGTGGGTCAGGAAGCAACAGTTAGTACTGGACATGGAATAACAGACTGGTTCCAAATAGGAAAAGGAGTACATCAAGGCTGTATATTGTCACCCTGCTTATTCAACTTCTATGCACAGTACATCATGAGAAATGCTGGACTGGAAGAAATACAAGCTAGAATCAAGATTGCTGGGAGAAAATATCAATAACCTCAGATATGCAGATGACACCACATTTATGGCAGAAAGTGAAAAACTAAAGAGCATCTTGATGAAAGTGAAAGACAGTGAAAAAGTTGGCTTAAAGCTCAACATTCAGAAAACGAAGATCATGGCATCTGGTCCCATCACTTCATAGCAAATAGATGGGGAAACAGTGTAAACAGTGGCTGACTATTTTGGGGGGCTCCAAAATCACTGCAGATGGTGACTGCAGCCATGAAATTAAAAGACGCTTACTGCTTGGAAGGAAAGTTATGACCAACCAAGACAGCATATTTTAAAACAGAGATATTACTTTGCCAACAAAGGTCTGTCTAGTCAAGGCTTGGTTTTTCCTGTGGTCATGTATGGATGTGAGAGTTGGACTATAAAGAAAGCTGAGCACCAAAGAATTGATGCTTTTGAACTGTGGTGTTGGAGAAGACTCTTGAGAGTCCCTTGGATTGCCAGGAGATCCAACTAGTCCATCCTAAAGGAGATCAGTCCTGGGTGTTCATTGGAAGGACTCATGTTGAAGCTGAAACTCCATTATTTGGCCACCTGATGGGAAGAGCTGACTCATTTGAAAAGACCCTGATGCTGGGAAAGACTGAGGGCAGGAGAAGGGGAGGTTAGATGGCATCACAAACTCCATGGACATGGATTTGGGTAGACTCCAGTGGTTGGTGATGGACAAGGAAGCCTGACGTGCTGCTGTTCAGGGGGTTGCAAAGAGTCGGACATGACTGAGAGACTGAACTGAACTGAACTGAAATTCAGTCATATTTGTCAAGAAGGATATTCTGGTGCATCTGCAAGCAACAGATTATAAAAATTCTAAATCCTGTGCTTTTTCCTGAGAAAGTAAATAAGTAATTTAGATCAATATTCTGAACTCAGGCTCAGACTATATTTCTTTTTTTTCCTAATTAAAATGTAGCTGATTTACAATGTTGAGTTCTAGCTGGAGAGAAAAGCTTGGGTAAAGGCAAGGAACTCCCCGCTAGTGGGTGTGTGAGTGCTAAGTCGCTTTAGTCATACTGGATTCTGGACTGTAGCCTTGCGGACTTCACTGTCCATGGGATTCTCCAGGCAAGAATACTGGAGTGGATTGCCATGCTCTTCTCAGGGGATCTTCCAGACACAGGCACTGAACTCACATTTCACATGTCCTCTGCATCAGCAGGCAGATTCTTTACCACTAGCACCACTTGGGAAGCCTGTGCCAGTGGGTATCAGACCTCAATTCCAGAACTCTGTGGATGTTGTCTCATATGCTAAGTGTCCATAATTTGACTATATGAAGGCTTTTAAGGACATTATTCTGGATTATGCAGGTGGGCCTAAATATGTCATGTGTTTTCATAAGGAAAGAGGGAAATTAGATATATACAGAGGGGAAGGAGATGACAAGACTAAAGCATGAGACAGTCATGAGCCAAGAAAAGCTGGAAAAGCAAGAGATGGATATGCCCTATGTGTGTGTGTTAGTTGCTTAGTTGAACCTGACTCTTTGCAACCCCATAGACTGTAGCCCACCAGCCCCCTCCATCCATGGGATTCTCCAGGCAGGAGTACTGGAGTGGGCTGCCATTTCCTTCTCCATAGATATGCTGTGAGAGCCTTCCAAAGCTGTGTGGCCGATGGCAACTTCATCATCAAGGTTTTCAACCTTTTTAACTTTTAGCCTTCAGAAATGTGAGAGAATACATTTCTGTCACTCAAAGCCACCAAGGTTGTACTAATTGGTTAGAACAGCCACAGAAAACAAGTACATTCCCCATACATTTGTAGAGGTGAAATGCTGATGTTAATGGCCAACAATGAATAAATACACAGCTCTTTCCCTGGGAATTTTTACTTTACTAGCCCCTTGTCAAAAGGAATGTCCTGACAATAAAATCTTAGGCATTTACAGAGAGCCATGGCTCAAGTGGTAAAGAATCCGCCTGCAATGCAACAGACAGGGTTTCAGTCCCTGGATTGGGAGGAGGAAATGGCAACCCACTCTAGTATTCTTGCCTGGAAAATCCCATGCACAGAGGAGCGTGTTGGGCTACAATCCTTGGGGTTGCACAGACATGGTTGAGTGCCCATGCACAGGCAGGTCTGGTCATGAAGGGTAGCATTTTGAGACAGTCAACTTTCAGGTAGTGCTTACAGTGGTGGCACCAGTGTTCCAGAGTGCCCGTGTTGTCTGGGCTGGCTATTCAAAACTTCAGAAGATCAATACCAACCATAATTGATGGAATTTTGGATGCTGAGAGAATAGGAGAGTTAGAAGGAACAGATTAAGTTCCTTCCTTGGTTTCCTTCTTTTATTCATTTATCCCAGCAACAAAGAAGCCAATACCCTTTGATGTAGGAGATCGTCAGACACTGAGATGAACGGTAAAGGCTTTGGGTGACACAGGCTGGGCTTCCACTTCTGTCTCCTTTCAGAGAGGTTACAAGGGCTAGATGAGAAGCCCATGCATAGGATTGGAGGTGTGTTTGGGGTGCACTGAAAGCTCAGCGCATGCATGCAGGTGCAGTCGCTCAATCGTGTCTGACTCTTAGCAGCCCTGTGGACTGTAGCCCAGTCTCCTGTAGCCAGACTCCGCTGTCCATGGGATTTCCCAGGCAAGAATACTGGGATAAGTTGCCATTTCCTCCTCCGGGGATTTTCTCAACCCAGGGATCAAACCCACATCTCCTTTTTCTCCTGCATTGGCAGGCAGATTCTTTACCAATGAGTCATCTAGGAAGCCACTAGTCAGTAATGTCCAGGTAGCACTATAGAGTACCTCCACTTATCGAGTTGTGGGCTCTTTCCATTTACTTCTTAGTTGATTTATCAGGCATTGCGGTTGCCTCCTCCCCTGAAGGATTTTTTGCCAGAGATAAATGTGAGACATGAAAACTTTTAAATTACAATGGAGTTATGCAGTGTAAGCTATGCTGTGTATGCAACCCACTTTGGGAGCACACGAAGGAAATGACCCATCCACATGGGCAAAGAATGGAGAGAGGAAGAGGAGGATCTGGAATGGCTTCAAGGAGACAGTGACTTTGAAGATGAATCTAGAAGACTGTGAAAGACTCGATCTTGTGGAAGAGAAAACAACCACATGTGTTCCTAAAGATCTGTGACAGACTGTATGTCTATACTCATTTGCATAGATTTATGTTTTGGAGCAAGGCTATCTTTTTTGCTCTTCATTTGTATTTTCTTCCTTCTGGATGGTAAGTTGAGACAATAACCTACATCTTTTTGAAATAAAATTAATTCTTGCTGAACTTTTCTTCTGTAATGTGAAGAATACCTAATCAGATTTCTTTGTGAATATTAAAGACAATTTTACTTTATATGTATGTTTATAAGTGCATATAAACATCAAGCAGTGCCTGAAGCCAATAGCTGCTCAATAAATTTACTTATAATTCTCATCTCTTCTATTTACCTCTTTAGCCTTTGCCTCTATACAGTAGAGGCAGTTGGTTATATATTTAAAAAAAATAGTGGATTGGATTTCATGGTCTGGAACTTGAGGGCAATTTGACTTCCAAATTACTGTATCTCCCAGAGATCCTAGCACATACAGAGGGCTCCATGGGTGGTTGGCGACGGAAAGGAGAGAGAAGGAGCAGAGGACAGAGATGAAGAAAGCAAGAATGGTCCACGTACTGCTTTATGAACCCTGTGGTTCACAAAGCTATGGTTTTCCCAGTAGTCATATATGGATGTGAGAGTTGGACCATAAAGAAAGCTGAGCACTGAAGAATTGATGCTTTTGAACTGTGGTGTTGGAGAAGACTCTTGAGAGTCCCTTGGACTGCAAGGAGATCCAACCAGTCCATCCTAAAGGAAAACAGTCCTGAATATTCCTTGGAAGGACTGGTGCTGAAGCTGAAGCTCCACTACCTTGACCTCCTGAGGTGAAGAACTAACTCCTTGGAAAAGACTGTAATGCTGGGAAAAATTGAAGGCAGGAGGAGAAAGGGACAACAGAGGGTGAGATGGCTGGATGGCATTACCTATTGATGGACGTGAGTTTGTGCAAGCTCCAGGAGTTGGTGATGGACAGGGAGGCCTGGCGTGCTGCAGTCCATGGGGTCACAAAGAGTTGGACATGGCTGAGCAACTGAACTGAACTGTGCCCTGAAGAGTTATCTCCTTCTCCCCAAGGGAAAGGGCAAAACAACTTAGTTTTGTGGAATTAAGGTGGTGGTGTTTTTTTTTCTTTTTTTCCCCTGAGACTTGCACTTTTCTAACTAGGGTATTTGTGTGTGCATGTGTGTGCGTTATTTTATTTAATCCTTACAACATGCCCAAAGTCCCAGAGGTTGAAATCCCAGTCTGATTCCAGAGTCTTCTCTTTCCATGGCATCATCCTGATCATCAGATACTGCTATTTCTCTAACAAGAAAACAGAACTATCAGAGAAAAGATCTGTTTCTTGTCCAAGATCAGTTACTAACTGTGAGACCTCAGGTTGTTCACAGACTGTTACCTACTGGTCCTCAGTTTCCTCTTTTGTGTAATAGCAATAAAGCCTGCCATTGCTAACTTCTGCAAGATTGCTGTAAGGATCTCATAGTATGAGTGTGTAAAGGAAAATAACCTTTGATATTTGTAAAGCTATAAACATGTGAAAACCTGTTAGTGACATTCATATATTGTCCATAACTGATACCAGATCCTTCACTGAGTAAGGAAGAAAGGGTGGAACAAGGAAAACAGAAGAGAGTCAAATATTCAGGCACAGAAGTAAAAGGGCCTAAGAACCTGCTGGGGACACTTGAAGGTCTTTCTTTGCTACTTCGTAGCTTTTCTGTCTGAACCAAGGCTGTCCAAACCTGATGTGATAATCTTTACTTTTCTGCATCCTGTCTTTGTGTTTACTCAAGACTCCGGAATTCATAGACTGTTTCTCACCCCCAAACACATGCATCCATCCCTGGGGAGAAGATCCTTCCCTCTCCAAATATGTACAAAACCACCATCCCCAGTGCCGGCTGCGGGCTGACTGAGCTCAGGGCTATTCTGGGGCAGCCAGTTTGCACGCTGATAGGGGAGGATTAATGAGACAGTCTGCTCATCCATTGCAATTAGAAACAACACTGGAACTATTCTGGGGCTATTTCTATGCAGGGAACTTGAACTGCTCATCAGCCCTCCTCACTCTGAGACCTGTGGGTAATTAGGGCTGTGTTAAATATAGGAGAATCAGCCCAGAGCAGTCCCATCTGTGCTGGCGCCTTGGGTGCTGAGGATACATGGTACCCTCAGCTAGCACTCCAAGAGCACTAAAAGAAGGATTTAGCAGCAACCTAGAGGATTTTGGTGTTGCTTAACTAAAGCTAAAAATGCCCTGGCCTTTTAGCCACTCATGGGCTGTCAGAGACAATTCAGGAGTGAAAAACCATGTCAGCCCCAGTAAAGCATCCTGACATTTATGGACCCTGAAGAGCCAACCCACAGGTTTGCCACCAGACCATTAAAAGGAGCAGTTCATCTTAGAACTGAGGGCATGGAAGGAGTATTGCATAAGTCTATCAACCTTATATCTCAACACAAACAACTTGAGGGACAGGGGTGAGCAAAGATGCATCCTCATCATTGCAACCGCCTGAAGCCAAACAGTTGTGTGGACACTGGGTCTTTATGAAGTGATTTTCTGTCCTTGTGAAAAGGTACTCTTAAGTCAGGAACTAACGGCACTCTGGACTTGAAAACTCTTAGCAGCCATCAAGTAATTTTCCCATGAGATTGCCAAGGGGCTGAAAAAGAACAGGTATTACTACCTCCATTTCTAAGATTTTATGATCATCTTTATTTTCTAAAAGTTGAAGTATGGACAGTAAAATCAGGCCCAGCAGCAGGGCCCACAGTAGGTCCAGAGAGCCACCTTGAACTGCTGTGGGCAGTCATCAACGCGGGATGGTCCTCACCTCCTTTTTCCTGCTTTTTTCTTTTTTCTGTTTAGAATCATTGATTCACATTACTCTGTCTTCTAGCTTGCTGATCCATTTTTCTGTATCATTTAGTTGACTTTTGATTCCTTCCAGTGTATTTTTATATCAGAGATTGCATTCTTCATCTTTGTTTGGCTGTTTTTTTTATTTTCTAATTCTCTGTTTAAAATGTTGAATTTCTTGCTCTGTGCATCCATTTCACTCCCGAGATCTTTGTCTTTTCAGTCACGGCCCTGAACTCTTCCTCATATATAGATTGTCTGTTTCTACTTCACTTAGCTCTTCCTCTGGGATTTTTAATTTGTTCCTTTGAAACATGTTCCTTCTAAAGACTGTGCTTTTCCATGGGTGAGTGGTGCTGGGTCTTGAGCCTTCTGGTGGGCTAGGCCATTAGACCTAAATTTCTTTTAACTATATAAGAGGAATTCTTAAGCATAGAATGTACCATTTGATGTTTCAGGACATTCCAGTTGATATTTGTGCTGAGGAGAAAACATATTTATCCCCTTATATGAAAATAGGGTAATAAAAAAAAAAATAAAGTTGACAAGTTCAGGTTTGTTCAATCATGAAATGATTCAGAAGGAAATAATTATAATTTAAATAAAACTTACAAAGATTATATAATCATATATGTTTTTAGAGGGCTCAGTAACTTCATGATAAAGACTTCAACTTTATCCTGGCACCAAACACAAGTGGCTTTTAGGGAATTCTCTTCAAGATAAAGGATAAGTTGTTACATCTAATCCTTCCTACTACTAAGGAAAGAGGCACAGTGTCTAACAGGTTTTCTTGAATTTTGCAGAACACATATATCCTCACTGGGCATGCTAATCCAATCTACCAAGTAACATGAAAGATTATTAATTTAATTCACTCAGTGGTGGCCAACTCTTAGTGACCCCATGGACTGTAGGCTGCCAGGCTCCTCCATCCATGAGATTTTCCAGACAAGAATACTTGAGTGGGTTGCCATTTCCTTCTCCAGAGGATCTTCCTATCCAGGAATCAAACCTGGGTCTCCCACACGGCAGGCGGACTCATTACCATCTGAGTCACCAGGGAGTAAGCCTCCTAATGTATTATGATTTACAGTAACAAATAAATATTTGGTTTTTGTTCCTGCTTTTGATATATAGAGCTCCTAAAACCCTTGGAATTTCCCATGGATGAGAGTGATACCAGTGCATTTTGTCATGCCAATGAGATAACTTTTGGAAAGCACCTAAGGATAGGGGCTAGGCACTAGGGAAACCAACCATGTAATTAAATATTTGGAACTTTCAGCCCCACCCTAGACCCTCTCTGGAGAGGAGAAATAGGCTGGAGATTTAGTTCAATCACTAATGATTTAATCAGTTGTGCCAACATAACAAAACTTCTATAAAAACCCGAAAGGACAGGACTTGATGAGCTTCTGGGCTAGTGAACAAACAGAGATTTGGGAAGAATGGTGTGCTCTGAGAAGTCATGGAAGCTCTGTGCCCTTTTCCTATATCTTGCCCTATGTATTTCTTCTACTTGACCATTCCTAATAAACGGTAATCTAGTAAGTCAAATGACTCTATGCCACTCTAGCAAATTAAATCCAGGGAGGATGTCATTGGAACCCACGATCTTCAGATGGTCATTCAGAAACACTGGTAATAACCTGGACTTGTGATTGATGTCTGGAGTAGGGGGGTATAGTCTTGTAGGACTAAATCCTTAACCCGTGGCACCTGGTGCTATCTCCAAAGAGATAGTGTCAGAATCTAGTTGAATTGTAGGACACCCAACTGGTTTCCAATAATAACTTGGTATGGCGGGGAAAAAACCCACACATCAGAACTAGGTGTAGAAACTGAGCTCCAGAATAAGAGCAGTATTTGCAATATTTCAAGGCTGTCCTGAAAGCTGCTCTTATATCTATACCTAGTACATCCCATGGTACTAAAAGGATCTTTATTAGACAAGGATCGTTTATGAAACCATTCACCTGATAGGTGAACCATAGAGCAGCCATTTAGGATTTTGGAACCAAACTCTGACAGCTTCTTCAGGAAAATACTATTCTTTTTTTGAGTAACAGTTTGAAATTGAAAGCTTAATCATAGATCATTATTTTATAACACAGCCTGGATTGTTCATGAAGAAATGTGTTATTGACCCACTAAGTCTCTAAACTGGGCGGGAATAACATTATTTGATTGTCAAGTGGAGCTGCACTATGTGAAATCAGACTCCAGTTAAATAAACAAGTGATCTATTCCTGCTGCATCACTTCCTTGAACTCACAGTTACAGCTTCATGGAATGTTCTCTGTGACCAGTGGACTGAAAGAAAAATATTTGACCTTGATTTCAGAGTTTTGTATATCTCGATACCACCCTAAAATGAACAGCTACATCACAACAGCCCCACTCGGTGGGTGGCCAGGGCTGAGCGGTGAAGGAAAAATTTCCCAGTGGGCAGAACTTCCAGCAGTACACCTGGTGGTTCATTTTGCCTGGGAGAGAGTCAGAGGTATGGATCTCCGTTGCTTCCCAAGAAGTAGCTAATGGTTTAGATGGCTTCTCGGGGCTTGGAAGAAAATTGCCGACAAATTGGAGGCAGAAAAGTCTGGGGAATAAGTCAATGGACAGAACTCTCTGAATGGGCATAAGATGTACCATGTGAATGTTCAAAAAGCTCACCCTCAGCATAGAAAGATCTTAATAAGGGACAAGAAAATGTATTCTGTGAATCTCTGTCAAGTCTGGTTCTCTAGTCACACCTGTCTTTAACCAATGGCTCATGCACAAAATAGCCAAGATGGAAGAGATGGAGGTTATGCATGGGCTCAGTAACATGAATTTCCATCACCATGGCGACTCTGGCTACAGCCAACACTGAGCACTCAACTCACCCAAAGCAGAGACAAATACCAAGCCCCTGAAATAGAACCATTTCTAGGGTAATCAGCCAGCTATATGATGTAGGTTAATTACACTGGAACTCTCCTATTGTGGAAGGGGCAGTGTTTTGTTCTCACTCTACAGAAACACACTCCTCATATGGATTAGACTTCACTTGCAATACTTTTGCCAAAATTAGTATCTGTGGGTTTATAGAATTCTTATATCTTATTCACATCATAGCATTCCACAATGCCTTGTTTCTGATGAAGGAGCTTATTTTGCAGCACAGGAAGTACAGTGACAGGCTCACACTTGTGGAATTTACTACTCTTACTATGTTATCCATCATTCTGAAGCAGTAAAAAGTACTTTTGACATTTCAGTTATGGAGCTAGATGGATGGAAAACTTTTCAGGGCTAGGGTGATGTCCTGCAAGATGCAGTAAATTTTCGAACATATATGTCAACAAATATATGTTGCTGTTTCTCCCTTACCCAAGATTCACTGGCCCAAAAAGAGCTGTCAATGAAAAAATTTCCTCTCACTGTTACTCTTGGTGATCTACTTGCAAAATTTGTGCTACCTACTCTGCGCCTTTGTGCTCTACTGGTCTAGAAGTCTTAGTTTCCAAAGCACAGATGAGTCTGCCAGGAGATCCAACAATGGCTCCATTATACTGGAAGTTGATACTATCTGCTGACTAATTGGGCTCTTCATGCTAAAGGAGAAAAACAGGCAAAGGATGGGGTTGCTGTATTTCTCGAATGGCTTGTGACTACCAAGGGGACACTGGATTACTATAGGATTATGGGAGTAGGAAGAACCAAGTCTAGATGAAGGGCACTTCTTATGCTCTCATGTCTTACAGCAAAAGGACCCAATGCAGGTAGGACTACCAAAGGTTCAGACCCATCAAAAATGAAGATTTAGGTTATCTCAACGGCACCCCACTCCAGTACTCTTGCCTGGAAAATCCCATGGACAGAGGAGCCTGGTAGGCTGCAGTCCATGAGGTCACTAAGAGTTGGACACAACTGAGCGACTTCCCTTTCACTTTTCACTTTCCTGCATTGGAGAAGGAAATGACAACCCACTCCAGTGTTCTTGCCTGGAGAATCCCAGGGACAGAGGAGCCTGATAGGAGGCCGTCTGTGGGGTTGCACAGAGTTGGACACGACTGAAGCAACTTGGCAGCAGCAGGCAGGTTATCTCAACAGCTAAGAACTGTGAGCAGGTGAGATGCTTGTTGAGGACAAAGGGTAAATGGAATGGGTAGTAAAAGAAGGAAGTTATAATTATCACCTGTGACTACATGATCACTTGTAGAAATTATGACAGTAAGAGTTATAAACATTTCTTACTTTGATATAAATATATTTGGTTTATATTAACCAATTCTTCTTTCTCCTGTGGCTATTATACCATCTAATATTAAATGTGGTTAGTCTTTGTATTAGTCTCCTTGGGCTGTCATAACAAAGTCCCCAAAGCTGAGTATCTAAAAGCAATAGAAATGTATTACCTTATAGTCTGGAGGCTTGAAGTCCAAAATCAAGGTGTTAGCAGGGTTGGCTCTTTTGGAGACTCTGAGAATATGTTTCATGTCTCTCTCCTAGCTTCTGGTGATATCCAGTAATCTTCAGGGCTCCTTAACTCTTAGATGAATCACTCCAGTCTCCATCTCCCTAGTTATATGGCATTGGTTCCTCTGTGTGTGTCCAAATCACCTTTTATAAGAGGGATTGGTCCAATTATACCAGTAATTGTATTAGCTCCCATCCTAATCCAATATGACCTTTTAAAACCTTGATTACATCTGTAATTATGCTATTTTCAAATAAGATCACATTTACAAGGTTTGAAATTAAAACTTCAAAAACATCTTTTTGGCAAACACAATTCAATCTACAATATCCTTATATCTCAGTATTTAAATTACAGGATTTCAAAGAGAGAGTAGATCTCAAGTACAAGAGAAATGATTGCCCCCAAATGAATAAAGTAACACATGGGACTATGCACTCTCATTTGGAGAGAGGATTAGTATCTCTTCTACTGTGGAAGTGACAGCTGCATCTTCTCAGGTGGAAACATCACTTTCTAATGTCTTTGTTTGGAAGTTATATGTATATGGTTAAGAGAAGTGTAAATGGATAACAAGTTGGCAAAGGATAGACTCTGGCGGTTTTGTGAAAGATCAACTTAGCTGAATATGAAATTGCATTTCCCAGAATTCCGTTATCTATTTCATGCTGGGATAAGGTTCACCTTAAAAGAAATCTGCATGAGATTGGAACACAGAAGTGAAGCAACAGCCATTTTACTATGAAGAGGGCACCAAGGACTATTGCAACCAATGCACATTTTCACCGACCTGGAAACTCACCTTGGCTTAGGGCCATAACTGTGACTGTAGCTCTTAATGCGATTTCCAGATCTCCTCCTTTGCTTCATAAGTCCTGCACCAGGTACATGGTCAGCAACATGGGAAAGAATACTTCTGGGTACTGGATACTTCTAAGTCACCTACATCATGGAAGTTGGTAAAGGGCAAATGTGGGCACTATTTTTTTCCACATAATTACAGTTCTTCCTTGTTCTCCTTTACTTTATGGCCATCTTTTCTCCCTGTTAGCTCTGCTGAGCCACAGAGACATGGATCATCAACATCAAACGTGGAGGCAGTACACTGCCGTTGACTTCTTCACTATAGCACACAGTTGTCTAACCCTGGGTATCTTCCACCAACACTGGCAAAGTTCGTCACAAAGGAGGAAATCAGGAACAATGGAAAGCACCGGCATTCATAGTCTACAATCTCCATAAAGTCAGAAAATCTTCTACAGATAGGTTTTGGACAGTTATCTTTAAATGCCTTCTTATTGCCTTTCTGGATCCTTACTCGTCATTTTTGATGCTCTCTTCCACCCACATCCGTATATTATGACTGTCTCCAATGAGAGCTTAAAAACAAATATCAACCCATATTTCTGGAGATTGGATGTTACAATGCTTGGGGAATAAAATATAATGTGTTGTGGTTTATTTATAAGAGCCTACTCACAAGCAGGGTGACACCCATATTTCTTGATTTCTATTCAGTTTTACTTGCCAAACTTCTCATCTTCCAGAAGATCTAGTTAGAGCAATTTATAAGCATTCTATCTTATTCAACTTGTGAAGTGTGATTTAGTTTTCCTAGTTCCATATAGTCTTTTTGTTTTACTATAAACTCCCATTTTCTCCTGTTCCCCATATTTTATCACCTTTCAAAGGGTTGTCTTTTCTCATTTACCATCAACATGTGGTTTGGCAGACATGTGCATTTCCTCTTTCATATCTTCCCTTGTACATGTCCTCCTTCTGTCAGCTTCCCTGCCCCATGTCCTGCCTTACATGTCCTTTGCCAAAAGTTGCTAGCACAAGCTCTCCATGAAATATGAACTCTACATCTGGGTTAATACTCATTGATTGGAAACATATTAACTGGGGTGGGGAGTGCTTATAGAGGAGCTGAAGCTGCTATTCTATTTAATGTAAAGTAACAATGCCTGTTTTTTTTTTTTTTTTTAATTTGATTAGCTATGTTACAGATTCATTCTATTGTTAAATTAATCCAGCATGAAACAATTCTTGCTGGACTCAGAGAATAATATGTGCATCAGTAATTCAGAGACCCTGCTTCTCAGGAAGACAACAGTGAATTCCCAGCTCAGTCCAAAGCTCTGAGACAACAAATGAGGCTCAGAACTTGTAACAGAGCAGAACCCATGGGACCTTCCCAGAGCAAACTCCTCCCTCATATCCTTGGCTTAGATCCTTTTTGAAGTGCTTAGATGATAGTATTGATGCACATTTCCTGTGTTGTTTCACAGATGCTAAAACCACCATCAAAGAGAAGAAATTAACTGCTTGATGGTCATGAGCACACAGCCCCCAGACCCACTGGCACCTAAGCAATGATAATGTTAAGCTCTGTGATTCTGCGCTATTACCTCACCATCAGTCAATCAGAGAACTGCACAAGCTGATCACATACCTGGGGACTCCAGTTCCTTACCTTGTTCTTAAAAATGCTTTGCTGAAACCCATCTAGGAGTTTGGGTGTTTTAAGTTACCAGCTGCCCTGACTCCTTCCCTGACACCTTGCAATAAAACTGCACTTTCCTTCACCACATCCTGGTGTCAACAGATTGCCTTTACTACTTGAGGGTGAGCAAACCAAAGTTTGACTCAGTAACAAAACCTGGGGAGTCTGGTTTCTAGTGCAATAGCTTGGTTAATCCATGTAAATTTCACAAAGTGGTTAACATTCCTCATGAAGAAACAGAGGCTAAGTGATTCAAAACAGATTAGTAAAATAAAGACGAGTTTCTCAGAATTCTTGGTATGCTCATTGGCAGAATTCCTATCTGCCCTAGGACAATCTTGCTCTCAAAAGCATAAAGTTATAAAGTTCAAAAATCATAAATTATTTCCATATTTTGCTCAAGCAACTATAGCAATTCTTATTTTGTTAAAAAGAAAAAAAAAAGGGGGAATAAAACTCGCACTATTAGAACTTTAATATTTGGACTTAGAATAAAGAAAAAGAAATATATAGTAAATCATTATATATTTTAAATCCCTAATTACACATCAATCCCACTCCTTAAATATGTTCAAGCACCAAGAAAATTGTTAAGACTAAAGAGTAGAAAGCACCATAAGAGAAATTTGCTTTTCGCATTGTTAATGCTTTGTAATAAACCAAACTAAGTCAAAACAACCTTCAGTTAATTCTTGTTAAATTAGTCTCTACTTTTCTAATCAAACAAAAAGTTAAATCACTTCTAATAGAAAAGCTATTTTTAAAATGTCAAAAATATTTTGTTATAACACTGGTCGGCAAATGTTCACAAGGATATTATGTCCAAATGTACTCATATAGAATTGGAAATTTCAAAATCATTCTACTTTTTTACTTACTTTGGGCAAATTTTAATTTGCTGTGAATCCTCCCTATGGCCAACTCCCTGGAGGCTTCTATTTTTAAGAAAACATAGAAAACATTTGATTTGTGTTCTTCCCCTACCCACTCCCTACTCCTCTGTGGACTGGGAACCCATGGAATACCAACTGTGTATTAACCAAGTGTGATGGGGAAGCTGTACTTACGAAGCTGACTTCAGTTTGCTGGCAGAAAAGTAGGAAACAGCAGTGTGTTGCAGTGCATACCACGTCTTCCCTGGTGGCTCAGATGGTAAAGAATCTGCCTGCAATGCTTTCTGATTAATGTTACCAAAGACGCCAAGTGCCTGCAATGCTTTCTGATTAATGTTACCAAAGACGCCAAGTGGGTAAATGACAATGGAAGGGGGATATAAGACCCCTACAATATTGATATTGCAGGGGTCACAGATATTGATCAAAGAGCCACTGGGGAGATCAGAGCATTCTAACCAATCAATCTGGCAGTGACTTGGTCACCAAGGCTCAAAGGCTGGTGTAAAACCTCACACCTTTTTCAAGGAGATTACCTGCGGTTTCCCCTTTGTAAGAGGAATTACATTGGCAGAAGTGGATGGCAGGACTGTGACCACAGAGGGGACCATGACCTGGGAGACTAGAGCTTTTTCACTTCCTTGTTAATTCTCTCTGCTTCACATTGAGGCCAGAGAATATTTCCTTTCCCTCATCTCTCTATCCCTGTATCAAAAATTTGTGTTTACTTTCAGTTACGTTACATGGACAGCTTACAAGAGGTTAAGAGATGCTTGAACTTGAATTGAGGAAAAGAAGAGGAAAAAGACACATTTCCAAATGATTTTCATTATATAATGAAAATAAAATTTTTACACAATCAACAGAAACACACCAAGTTTTTTTGCGAAAAATATTTTTAAATAAATTTTTGTCTTTTTTTTTTTTACATTCTGATATACATATGTAACAAGGTTTATGGCACTGTAACCAGAATCAAATCAAAGAGAAAAAAAAAGGAAAAAGGTGGGAAAGAAAGTAACTGGTTTTGTTTAATTCCTTTCTATCTCCAAGCTGGCAACTTTGCACTATTTGTCTACTTTTCAGCTGCCAGCTCTAACTCATTTGCACACTCAAAATTTGCACACCATATTATTGCACAAGAAGCCAGTGAAGGCATATGGTATAATGGTCAGTTCCTTGCTACTTGAAAAAAAAAAAAAAATCTCTTAAACACAGAGAGGGAAGAAAAGTAACCCAGAGTATGAAACACACAAAATCAACAGTATCCTTTGTCTCTTTAAAGAATGTGAAGGGTTCTTAGACCACTTAAGCTGCCCTGGTCTTCTCTTTGCACCAGTGAGCACAGCAGGGCTTGGTTTGGTTGGGTTTTTGTTTTCTATAAGGACAGGTCAGGCAGATCCTAGGTCTTCATGATTCAATGTCTTTTCTACTTACTTTGGGTTCTTTTTAATTGGTTTAAAGTGTAGTATCTTCGGTCTATGAACCTGCACAGACTAGTTAATCATAAACTCTACAAATAGCTTAAAAGGAAAGGGGGAAGAAACAGGTTTTATGATATTTTTATTGTTGGCTTAAAAAAATTACTTCTTTAGACTCCCTGCTTTGTCAGTTGGTGGGAAGTAAATCTCAACGGCATCAAAAGTTAAATTCTTCTCACACTGGTTAAAAATAAAGTTTTTAAACAAGTTTGTTTCCATTCACAAACTTTACCCCCATCTAAAAAAAAAAAAGAAAAGAAAAGAAAGAATCCATACTCCTTCCTCTTCATCTCCTAAAGGAGAACAGTCATCCTTTCCAGCCAGACTGTGGTCACACAACTGTCTCCACACCCATCAGCTTTGGTGTAAGGATCGTGGTGTCACACCATTGTTCAGGTCTTCCTCGAACTCCAGCAACTGCCCCATGAAGTTAAGGTTTGGGGAAATAATTGGTCGTTTGCCTTTGACAAATTTATAAGCATCAGTCATGGTCATCCGCGTGTGCTTCATCAAGTAAGCGATGACGATGGTGGCAGAGCGGGACACCCCCGCCTGACAGTGGATGAGCAGTCCCTTCCCACACTGGTGAGCTTCCTCTGAAATGAGGGAGAAAAGCAAGAGGTGCAGGGAAGGGGAAAGAGAGATGGGAGGAGAGAGGTCAACGTTTATCTAGACTCGATGCGGTCATATTTTGTAGAGAAAGATGACATTAAAATGGTTTGGAAACTAAGTATAATCTCCTATTTAATTGTGTCTGTTTATGTCACAACCTCCAGAACTGGCTGAAAGCAACATTAGCTTGAATGAGAAGCTTTATTTCTACATTTAGAGAGAAGACTAGGGGAAAGAGTCGTTCACCATAAGAGTGGACTTCCCAGGTGATGGTGGTCAACTGAGGAACGAGCCGTGACATAATCAGCCTAAATGCTAAACACGTCGCTGGTTAAGAAGCCCCTTCTGATTAAGGATGTTAATTCCCGTTGTCACACTGTGTCATTTATCAAAACTAGTGTTATTAATAATGTCTTTCCCACCTGTGATGGAGAAAAAGCACTTCCTTTTTTATATTGTAGAACTGCTCTGTACAGGAACTAGTACAGATAAGAGTTTCTAAATAGATAAGAGTTTCAGTCTTAGGAAACGCTGAAGGAGGTTAAAGGAACAAAAGTAGAAAGTCACTGTGTTCAGCATCTTACCCAAAAGCCCTATTGTTGCAAAACTAAAGACTTGCAGTACTCAGGCACAGGGTGTCACCTCCATCTGAACTGTCCAATCATCCCCTCACATCCATACATGTTGTTCTAACATGGTAATGTCATGCATGATGGAGGAATTCAGGTTCTGGCTCAGAATCCAGGGCAATCGAAAAAGATAACACTTTAAAGGTTTTCAGAATATTAAAAACCCAGGAGAACAGCTGGTGGGCACTGTCTGAATGGATTCTTAGTGACGCTTCTAAACTATTGGGCTGGCCAAAAAGTTCGTTTGGGTTCCTAGAGTATACAGATACCCAAACGAACTTTTTGGCCAACCCAATAAAAGTCATCCCAAAGAGAGCATCCCTGAAAACTATACCAATTAGAAGACTTGGAAAGGAGTACGTAAAGGAGAGCCACATTTTAACATAAACTACTTCTACTGGTTACCCACTCATAGATCAACAAAACAAATATTGTGCAAATTTTCAACTTAAAAATTCAGAGATTTGATTTACTTCTCATGGATAACAGTATTTTACAAAGCACCTCCTGTTTTCAATTTCTTCTTTTTAGCACACACTATTTAATGGCCTCCGCCTCAAGATTGGGAAGCACGGGGGTAAAGAAGATGAGCCACAAAGGGCTAGGTCTGGCCATGGTTCCACCTTGTAGAGGAACTTGCATGAATTCTGTAACTCCTCAGAGGCTCAATCCTCCTATCTGAATAAAGGGAGTAATACTAAGCAGGTACAAGGGAATAGAGGAATAATATCAGCCAACGCAGGAATAACCATCATAATTAAATCCTAAACCTAGACTCTGCTCAGTTTACATCAGACTCTTGTGAATGCTCTTAAGTTTCTAAAACAGGGTGTGTTTTTCTTAAAGCAAGACTGTAAGATTTCAGTTTACCCAATGATATAACAATGAAAATTTAAAAATTGTGCCTGTGCAGAGTGTGATGTGGAACTGTTTCCAGGCTTTAAGGCTATTTACTTTTTTTGGTTTTGTTTTCTTTCTAAAAAACCAGGTGAGCCTGAATAATTTATAAGGAATGCGGGTGCTTTGATTGAAATCCTCTTAGACCCTAAGCACATCTTATGCTACTAATTAAATAGAAAACAATTTCTTAACTTCCCCCAACTGGAACTAAGACAAAAAATTGCACTCATAATATCGTATGTCAACCAGGAAGTTCCTCATCTACTCGGATGAAACTTCTCCTTTGGGGCTCAAGGTTTGATTCAGATATCATTAATAAAGAATGTAAGGTATCTTTCCATCCATAAGCATTATGCATTAGAACTACTGTAACATTTGACTTACAGAAAAATCCAAACAAATTTTCTGGCCAACCCAATAATAGAGCCTTGTAAACACTGCCCACGCTTCTGGCCCCAGTGTCTGGCCTTGGAGTCAAGAGCATTAGCCTCTGGTCCCTTCTCTAACACTGAAGTTCCTAAAATCTAGGAGAAGTCACTTTACTTTTCTGAGTTTAGTGACCACTTAGAATTTCCTTCCAGATTGAACATTTCATAGCCCTGCAAAACCAGGCAAGATTAGCAAGAAAATGCCTGGGCCAAGTGACTGGAGCTGACAACTCTACAGCAAATCTTCAATGGCTGATAAATCCAAGTTTTGGGGTTTTTTTCTGACAAAGGAGCACTGACATGAGTGCATTCTTCCTGAGACAGAGGCCAGTGACAACCTGCTACAATATTTAGGAAAAGGGTCACTCTTTTGTAGTAAGAAAGACTGGAGTCATTTGAGAAAAAAAATTGTTGAGTACCAGGTCCTCTCCAAGTGATCATTTAAGCCTTGCAACAGTCTGAGGCTTAGAAGCAGCAAAATGAAAGTTGAGGATTAGGGTTAGGATGGTCATTGCTTCCCTATGGAGATTAAAGCCTGCTGCTGCTAGAATTTTCTCTCCTTGGGAACTGCACGGGCTATACCATTTGATCTTTCCTACTTCAATGAGCCTGGATGAACTAAGGAAATCTAGTATCATCTCATGAGCACTCCACTTCACACCCTTTGGCTACACAACTATTAAGAATGGAGAGACAAAGCAAACGGAAGGGGAATACTACTCCCCACTCCCCCCACCACCTTTGCACTGATGTGATACATAAAGATGTTCACTATAGCACTATGTTTCTGAAAAATATCCTTCAGAAAAGATCCTTCAGCAAATGCTACCTTGACCTCAAGCAGTGGCAATTAACTCAAGGTAAGGGAGCACAGATGAGCTTAGAAGCCTGTAGAAGTCGTACTTACAATACAGCCAGTACTCAGTACCTGCAGGGCATTGGCTCCTGCATCCCTCTACTCCTGCGGATAAAATCCATGGATGTTCAAGTCCCTTTATATAAAATGGCACAGTACAATCAGCCCTCCATATCCTGCAGAGGTGGAACCTGTGGATACGGTGCTGTGCTTAGTCGCTCAGTCGTGTACAACTCTTTGCGACTCCGTGGACTGTAGCCTGCCAGGCTCCTCTGCCCATGGGGATTCCCCAAGCAAGAATACTGGAGGAGGTTGCCATGCCCTCCTCCAGGGGATCTTCCTAACCCAGGTCTCCCTCACTGCAGGTGGATCCTTTACTGTCTGAGACACCAGCGAAGCCCACAGGAGGGCAGGCTATATTTAACTCCCTACAAGATGCCAAGAAATCTCAGTAGACCATACACCCACGCACCTGTTTCGGCCACCAACTTCTTCCTTTCTACCAATTCTTTTGAGATGATGTCATAGAACATCTCAATGCTAACCCCTGTCACTTTTTCACTGGGAACTGGAGACATGAGGTAGTCTCAATGAATGGATTCCCAACCCAGTTGAACGACTGTACTTTGATAACCATGGCTCCAAAACACTTGCTGGGTTATGACAGAAGAATACTCTGCACCAGGTTGGGGAGCCCAAAAACACTTCTGCAGAGCTTTTCTGCAACTCAGGCAGAAATCTTGGACCTGATATCAAAGCAAAAAAAGCCGGAGGGGAAAGGTAGGCGGAAGATGAGACTTTCCCACGGGAGATAGTTACCGATGAACTCAAAAGCCTCTTCAAAGTACTGCCGCAGGTTCTGCTTGTTGCTGTCGGTGGCCGGCAGCCGCTTGTAGTTGAACAGGCCTTTCTCGTAGTGGTAGAGGGGCAGGTGGGTGGTGACGTTGATGACATAGCCGATGTTCAGCCGCTGCATCGTGTCCAGGTCCTGAGCGTCCTGCTCGTTGCCAAGGAACAGGAAGGGCAAGATGGGTGCAGCTCCGCGTTCTCGATGTCGGGGGTGCTGGGGATGGACTGAGGTAGCATGCTTGAGGCCGCAGACGCGCCGCCCCCCACCTCCCGGCACTCTTGGAGCTGGAGGGAGTTATCACAGAGGTTTTCATGGTTCTGCTTAAAACTGCTAAGTCCACCTGGAACACAAACACAGGAAGTGAGAATGACTCCCTCCTCGAACTTCAGAGCTGGTGGAAGAATGAACCTGTGTAGTTGCTTATTGCATTTTTTAGAAAGGAAATCAAAACACAAATGAAAGTCCGTTGGGAGACCCAGGACAAATTTCGGAGGCTGCATGCAGTACTTTGGAATTGTGCCTTTTATACAAACTGGGGCATGTTCCCCTGGAAAGAGTTCCACGAAGCATCAGGTAATTTCATTAGCCGCACATTTGATCTGCCCCTAAGAGTCATATGCTCAGTGGCCTATATACAGCCTTGCACTTTAGGAGCCCAGGAAGGCACAGATGACTTCCTCGGGTATAGAGTTTCTGCCAGTAACTAACTGGGTAGTGGAGGTGTGTGACTTGCACCCTTTGTAAGCTCACCTCACCCAGAAGGCCAAGTTTGCTCCCAAACAAGAGAGTGCTTATAAGCAAGGACCTTAGAAGAACCCAGATTATCTTGGTTATAATCCCAGTTCCACCACTTCCTGGGTCTGTAATCTAGATAAGTTAATTTCTCTCTTGAACTCAAATTCCCCATCTGTAAAATGAGGGTAATGGCATATACCTCTTAGTGTGATTAGGAATCTGGTATACAGGGATCTGGAGGAGGCAATGGCACCCCACTCCAGTACTCTTGCCTGGAAACTCCCATGGACAGAGAAGCCTGGTAGGCTGCAGTCCATGAGGGCGCTAAGAGTCAGACTCGACTGAGTGACTTCACTTTCACTTTCATGCATTGGAGAAGGAAATGGCAAGCCACTCCAGTGTTCTTGCCTGGAGAATCCCAGGGACAGGGGAGCCTGGTGGGCTGCTGTCTATGGGATTACACAGAGTCAGAATGACTGAAGAGACTTAGCAGCAGCAGCAGCATATAGGGATCCATGCAAAGTATGCAAACCTCCCCCTCATCAAATACAGTATCATTTATGGGAACATATACTTTAAGGAAAACATCTGACCAAAGATACCCAGCTAGATGCATAAAGATGTTCACTACTGCAGTATCTGTTTTCTAGAAAAGCCAAGTAAAAAACAACATATTTTTGAAAAGAGAAAAGTTGTCAGTCACCCAAGTGCAATAGTATGTAGCCATTCAAAGTTGTGAAAGGAATACAAAAATAAAGACTATGTTTCTATTTAATAGTAAATGAAAAAAGCTGATTCAAAAATGTTCACCATTCACATGATCAAAAGCTAAAGACCATCCAAAAAAGAGCATTAGTTTAATTAGGAAAAGTATGGATTATAGTCTATTACTTAAACTTTTTCTTTAATATTTGTTAGATGTGTTTGTGGGTAAGCCCAAAGGATTTTTATGAAGGTCAAATTACACAGTGTACATGAAAGGGCTATGAAATCAGAGTTGACAGTATTACTTACTTGCTGCTGCTGCTGCTAAGTCGCTTCAGTCGTGTCCGACTCTGTGCAGCCCCATAGACGGCAGCCCACCAGGCTCCCCCGTCCCTGGGATTCTCCAGGCAAGAACACTGGAGTGGATTGCCATTTCCTTCTCCAATGGGTGAAAGTGAAAAGTGAAAGTGAAGTCGCTCAGTCGAGTCCGACTCTTCGTGACTCCATGGACTGCAGCCCACCAGACTCCTCCATCCGTGGGATTCTCTAGGCAAGAGTACTGGAGTGGGGTGCCATTGCCTGAGCCCTAATTCTTATCAATCTGATACACTCTGGCCTTGCCTTTGAACACAGGCAGAAGCTGGAGATCTCGTAGAAGCTGAAAGTCATCAGAACACAACATTTACCACTCCCCTTCTCCTCCAGACAGATGCCTTACTTCTCTCTTGATAGTTTGAGGAGATAAGAGAGGAAACATAAGTGTGAACAGGATATGGTTGTGTTAAACTAATAAAGGAAGTCGAACTGTTCACCAGTTTCTGAATCTATGTCCTTCTCCATTTCAGGTCTCATCTCTGCCAACCACATCAGGAAGCTCCAGGCTGTACCCCAGACCAAGTCTCAGGCTGTTCACAGCCAGTGCACACAAGTTGTAAAAACCCAGGAAATCATTATTTTCATTAAGATGCAGCCATGACTCAAAGATGATTTGAAAGGAGTAGTATCATGACCATCTGTGTCTAAATCTATTTGAAAAGAAAAGCAAGAGCTACAAATTCATTTTAATTAATTTCTAGAATTAAACTCTGCTTTTCCATCTTATTAGTTTATTCTGCCATGAAATGATTAAAATAAAAAGTTTGTCTGGATCCAAAGGGATCATTTTTCAAGCAGACGGAAGAAATGGAGATTACCAGAAAAAAGTTCATTAGTGAATAGACCTAAACAAGAATTTGAAATTACCCACTGTCACCAACAGAAGCTCCACGAAAGAGACTGTAGAGTTATTTAGAAGTCTGCTCAGCTTTGGCTCCATAAAATCCTAGTAAACAGTTCCACACCAGTTCTGTGATGGGAACCTGGTTCACTTTTTTTTTTTTTCCTTGAAAAGACAGTTGTTACACTTTTCCATATAAGATGAGAGGACAGAACAACAAAACAAACTCAAAAGAAGCCTTTAGGGGGTAGGTGGTGGGGGAGACTTTTCTGTGTTCTTATTTAGGGCACTCAAGCTGTAATTTGTCTTAAAAGCAGCTAGTTTGGGAAAAAAGAAAAAAAAAAAACTGCATGCCAGAAAACCACACACAGAAAAAAAGCAGCATAGAGCTTTTTAAAATTCTGTCTCTACACCTCCTTCCCCAATGACATCAGCTGGAGACTCCCCACCTGCCCAGTTGCCATAGCAGTTACACAAAGACATACAATGACATCAGTTGGCATGATATCAGCTCTTTGAGTGCAAACAATACAAGAAGAACGACTTTGTTTAAGGCCTTTGGTGCAACTGTGTTCTGGGGAGCCAATGACGTAATCTAACAGGTGGCATGAGCCTTCCATTTGCCTAATGGGGGGAAAAAGCCCATGGGGGAGGGGAAGAGAGGGAATTGGAGACAGACAGACACAAAACGCTCAGGATCCCAGGGGTTGCTCACGTGCAAAATTATGTGTATGTTTAAGCCATGTGGGAACTCTGTTCATCAAATCTTTGGAGGCAGAGTAGATAGAAAAGGAAATATTCTAATTCACACATATTAACTAGACAAGGAAATGCTCATTGAGGGATATGAACAAACAGTCTGTTCAACTGCCAGTCTGCTGACCAATGTCAGCATCAGTTCTCCCTAAGGGGTCATGCACAGCAAGATACTGCAGTTAAAGAACTCTGAGGATGGTGCTTACAGCGAAATGAACCAGTAGAATCTTACAGTAGTGGCTTTGAGAGATGTCTGTAGGGAGGACTGTTTTCTTCCTTAGGGATTTGGAAGTGAAGGGAAGGAGGAGGGCTCATGTGGTTCTCTCTTCCAGCAACTTTCCCTCCACCCTACCTCACGACATCCCATAGAAGCTGAAGAGACTGGTCACTTCATGAGGAGTTTTGATTATTTTGTATTTGTTAGGACAACACAGGAGCATTACAAGATGACAACTAACAGCTGAAGAGGAGGCAGTGAGGCATGGTAGTTAAAAGAAGGGTGAGAGACAGTCAAATACAGGCTGCAACTGTGATTCTCTCATGAGAGTTGTAAGACCTGGTACAAATTTCTTTTCCTCATTAAGCCTCAGTTTACTGATCTGTGAAGTGGGCATAATATCACCTACCCAAAGAATTGTGGTATAGGATACCTATGTAAACATATGATCTGGCATTTAATAAATAATATTTCATTACTACAATGTCATCATTGCTGCTGCGCTCACCTTCAGCAGATCTGCTGACTCTGAAGTTTGTGAGAACCCTCAACGCAGTGCAGTGATTCTGAGGCCAGACTGCTCAGCCTGAATCCCAGCACTGCCAAACACTGGCAATGAGACCTTGTATAAGGTCCTTACCTCTAGCTTCTCCATTTCCCCGCAGATGAAACAGGGTCACCTACGTTATCGACAGTCTTGAGAATTAAACTGATTTATAAGAATAAAGTATTTTGAAACAAAATATACCACATATTAGGCTTTTTTTTCATTACTTTGGAAAACTACCATTTTAAAGATCTAAAAAAAAATTCTAAGACAAATACCATGTGATATCACTTGTATGTGGAGTATAAAATATGGCACAAATGAATCGATCTATGAGACAGAATCATGGATAGAGAACAGACTGGCAGTTGCCAAGGGGGAGGAATCTGGGGGAGGGGTGGAGTGTGAGGTTGGGGTTAGCAGATGTAAACGTTTATATATGGAATGGATAAACAACAAATTCCTACTGTATAGCACGGAGGACTATATTCAATATCCTATGATAAACCATAATGGAAAAGAAAATTTTTAAAAAGAATGTGTATATAGGTGTAACTGAATCACTTTGCTATATACCAGGAATTAATACAATATTGTAAATCAACTATACTTTCATTAAAAAAAAAAAGATATCTCAAAAAAAAATTCTAAAGAAGCCAGAAAAGGAGGAAAAATAAAGTACAAACTGAATGACTAAAAGAGCTTTAAGATATGAGGTTATAATCCAGAAAAAAAATCTGCTTAATATAAAGACTCTAAATGATAAATAAGCTAATGTTCCAGAGTTTTTATTTTAAAAGTTTATTGAAAAAGAACTAGGAACCAAGGTATCTGAGCAATTTTATACTTTAAATAATATACTTTTATTATAACGAAAGCAACAGCATCCTATCTTTCCTAAACAATGAAATCTGATTTCATTTTCTTTGTCCTAGCTTTCCCAAGAAAAGTCTGCATGTCTTTGGATTCCTGGTTTTGCCAGAGGAGAATTGAGTGTTTTCAATAAAATCCCTTTTCTTCCCTCCCTCCGCTTCTCTCTCCTGTGCCCCCAAGTCCCAGTGGCTGAGTGATCTCTATAGACACAAAACTGCTCGCAGTTATCAGTGCAAATACCTCCAGCATGAGCAACAGAACTGGGGGCAACATTTCAAACCTTATCTCAAAACCAGGTTCTCTGCCAAAATGCGTATGGTCAGCATGTGGATTCTGAATGGCGACAACAAAAATGCACAGCACCCTCACAAAACATGTCACAATGCAACTGGCGCGTTTCCTCCAACAGGTCAGTGAGGTGAGAGTACCACTGAAGCAGTGGATTCTAGCTGAAGTGGGAAACCTCTCTTTACAGATGCATTTCAGCTCCTGTAGCTGTTTTGGCTATCCCAGCCCGAGAAACACAAGAGCCCTCTGTAATGTGATTCAGAAGTGCTCTGGGTGGCAAATTAAAGAAACTGCATCCAAATGCAGAATCTATAAGTCAGACATTTCCATCTTTCAAAGATGGCCAGCACTTTGACACACCAGCTTTTTGGCTATACACTAAGTTGAAAAGAGAGCATTTTCCAGAAATCTAATGAAAATGCTCACTGAAGGTCAGCAAATGGCATGAACATCCAAAGAAAAGTGGAAGAGAATGCAAGACGGACTTTGCTACAAGCCTGTTGCGAGCATATACGTTGTCATTTTTTGTTGTCTAGATTTTCTTACTGGGTGACTAGTTTTTTAAAGTAAGGTGGTGCTTGATGATAGTGGTTACGAACATAGACTCTGGAGCCAGACTGCTTGTGCTGAGAATCGTGGTTTCCCTCCTAACTAGCTGTGTTACCTTGGTGAGTTATTTAACACCTCTGCACCTCAACTTCCACACCCATTATGTGGAGCTAACAGTAGTGCTTATGTCACAGAGCCCTTAATATGGATAAGATGCTACTTGAGTTATTACCACTATGAATGAGAAAGCGATTATTAGAAAATGGGGGCCCTTATGGATACTATTTTGTGGGCTGTGGAAACTGGAATCCATCTGAGCAGACTTTCAAGATCCTATTCTCACAAAGCCTGAATAAATTGGAGCTGACGTCAGGCTTCCAGAGTTGAAAGTCTCAAAGACAGAAGATGGGGTGGGTGGGTAAGGGAGTGGGGTGGAGATGGGGAATTGTTTCATAGTTTTCAGGGAAGCAAATCACCCACCTTAACAGGAGAGAGGAATATTAGAATATTATAGGATACTAGGCATATAATCTAGATCCACAAAGATTACTTCTACCTATTATTCTCTAAGAAATTGTCTTCATAAGTCATAGATGTAACGGGATTTTATAGTAGGAATGGTTTCAAGTTCAATACCAGAAGATATCACCTAAACTGTTTTTTGATCAGCTGTGTCCCCAGGGAATGCATATCCTTTCCTGAGGGAGGTGGCATTAAAGAGGGAGAATGAGTCAAAAGTAGTGTGTCACCAGGTGTAAGGTAAGAACAAAAGGGATAAAAGAAATGACTTTGTTACCAAGGGAAGAGAGAAACTTAGAAGGCTGAGTCCAGCAGTGTTGCTGGAGGAGACTGTGAGTCAGAGAAGAGTATCCCTATGACCCTCAACATGCTGTCATTTCGTTGCTTACATGTGAACTGTCCAATGTGTGCAAAAAACATAAGCAACAAGTTACCATAGAGGTTAAAACTCTTTAAGAAAAATTAGGATCTTGAATTCAAAGGAGCACATTTTTATTATTTGGGCAATATTTGTTTTCCAGGAAGATATATCTATTCGTTTGTTAGTCCCTTGCCTCATGGATTTTTTACTGTCTGGTCTCTCTAATAGGAGATACAAGTTCTCTACAGATGTATTTTAAAAGCCAACTGTAGAAGGCAGTCTATTATATATCAGGCATCAGGAAAAAAATGCAGGAATAACCTGATTTAAATCCCTTTGTACAGAGGACTTAGCTACATGTTATAGGAAGATAGGTGATTTGTTGATATGTTTGATACCAATAACTGTAGGTAAGAGATCAATCTCTCAGTCATGGCTGGGTGGCCAATCTCTTTTTGGAAATAATTTAGGTAAGTTAAAAGATATGTAAAAGGATCTCTCTGGTGTATATTTTACCTGGTGACAAATCATTGATGGAAATTACTTCAAGAATGTCCCTCACAAAACTGTCTTCCAAAATAAATATTACCCCTATCTTTACACCTAATAGTAATTTAACAAAGTTATATTTAGTGATGTTTTGAGAGAAAAAAAAAAAACAGAAAAGTCTTCAAAACTTTATGCCAGAATATTCTCAAATTTTGAGTTAATAATATGGTCCTTTCATTGAGTTTTCTGCTGGACAAAAATCATAATTTAGACTTTTAATGCTTACCTGAAATAGACATTCCAGATTATTTGCCATCCTTTCTACTACAACAACTCAGTAGGTTATAAAATCTAGCACTCTGAATCAGCCAATACTTAGCTATAATATGTATCAAGAGCTAAAATAATAATTTTTGCACTTTCCTAAATCTTTATATAAGATGCAATGTGCTTTCAGCTAAATATTTGGTTCTACATATTTCTACAACTACTTTCAATTATTAACTTGTTTGGGGGCTCTGACTTCTTGTGTTTTAAAATGTATCACTTCCTTCTTTGAGAGACAGAATCTTTGTACTGCCCTCAATGGAAAGAATTTTTTTGTTGTTAATTCCTGCCTAAATATTTACCTCAAGAAAGCAAATAGAGTCAGGAAGATCCAATGACTTAGGATCTTTGATTTATAAAAATTGAAAATGAAGCTTTAATTGTATGCATTCCAAGAAACGCTGACACTGGCATGTTTTTGACAAGTTTAAAAGTTTCTCCTTCTAACCCTATCACCCTACCCTCAGCTCAGAAACTGTCCCTGCTCCCTCCACTCTGGCCAAAATCAGCTTGTTCTCTGTATCTAGTAAGTCGGTTTCAGTTTTGTTTTGTTTGTTTATTTGGTTTGTTAGGAGATAGACAAAAAAGTGAAGGGGATGAAGAGGTACAAAATTCCAACTGTAAAATACGTGAGTCATGGGGATGAAATTCACAGCACAGGGAACATCAATAATATTGGAATGACTCTGTATGGTGAGAGATGGAAACGAGGTTTAGCACGGCTATCATTTTGCAATGTATAAGAATATTGAATCACTATGTTATACACCTGAGACTAAGTAATGTATGTCGATTATAATTCAACAAAACGTAAAGTGAGCTAATTTTATAGTATTTAAATAATAGATCAGTAAAGCTACTTTAAAAACAAAAACAAACAAAAAGCAACAAAAATGAAGTTGAACGTGGAATGAATTTTGAGTTTGAGATCAGCAGATACAAACTATTTTGCATAGAATAGATAAATAGCAAGGTCCTACTATATAGCACAGGGAAGTAAATTCAATACTCTGTGATAAACTATAATAAAAAAGAATATGAAAAAGACTCTGTGTCTAGGTATAACTGAATCACTTTGTTGTACAGCAGAAATGAACACAACATTGTAAATCAACTATATTTCAATAAAATGAATTTTTTTTTAAAAGTTACCTCACTACCGAATTGGTGGAGAAGAAAGCTGGGAATTAAATTTCAGCCTGCTGAAGTAGCTCTCAACTGCACACAAAAAAGCAGCTTCTTGTTACTACCCTTGAAGGGTGGTGCACTTGTGTTCCCCCCTTCTTAGCATTCATACTTTAAGGCTTTAATGAGTAACTAGTGTTTAGGATAGAGCAGTTTAATTTGTGTGTATTTGAAGAACACGGGCAGATTGTTTGAGAGCATACTTCGCTCTCCAAGTATGTAAATACAGCCTGTTTCTTTAAATCTGTTACCTCATTTATTTACATTAGAACAGAAAGCACTGCCAGAAGCAACAGCTGATGACAGTCATACAATTTTTCACAAAGACAATAATTAAACAGATCTGTATTCTTTTAATGAGCAGATGACTTTTCTGAGAGCAGTCTTCAAACTTAAGATCGCTGAGTTCCCACAGCCAGGAACCCCTCAGGTTTGGCAGAAGTCACTGTGACTTTAAGGAAAAACACCCTTTGGCCCCTGGTCCTGCCAGCCTGCCAGTATTAACTTCTCTTTCTCCCTCCCCACCCTCCCCCTGCCTGTCTCACAAAACACTTTGGAAAGAAAACAAAGGGAGCTTCTACCTGGAACATGTTTGATGCCTAAATGTCCAAAGAATCGCACGATTTTTTTGAAACCTATTTTTAAAGAGTCGAAGTGAAGATGGGAAAAGTGGTCAAGCCTCCCTCCTGTCCCCCACCATCCCCCTCATACACACAACCTGAGTCCCCTTAGTGTAGAGAACACCATCTTTACATCACCCTCCCCATTCTGCCTCCTAAAAGTTTCAGGAAGCACCATCTGGAAGGCAGAGAGATCAAGCCAGTTAATCTTAAAGGAAATCAACCCTGAATATTCATTGGAAGGGCTGAAGCTCCAATACTTTGGCCACCTGATGGGAAGAGCAGAATCATTGGAAAAAACCTTGATGCTGGGAAAGACAAGGTAAAAGGAGAAGAGGGCAGCAGAGGAAGAGATGGTTAGGTAGCATCACCAACTCAATGGACATTAATCTGAGCAAACCCCAGGAGATCGTGAAGGACAGGGAGGTCTGCTGGGCTACAGTCCATGGGGTCGCAAAGAGTGGGACATGGCTTAGGGACTGAAAAACAGCAGCAGCAACCTGCGAGGCAGCGGGTAGGCATAATTGATTTTTCCAAGTCGCTTCTTCAGCCTGAGGGGCAAGAGAAGTTGTCCATGCTCCCTTAGGCCAAGCCTGGACTGGTCGGAGCTGACCTCTATGGGTCTACTTGTACCCTTCTTCCTCAAGTCTGTCCGAAGTCCCACGTTATGGTCCTTATTTTCACTGTGAGTTTATCTGCCATGAGACTGAGCTTCACATCCACTCACAAAAATGCCAATTAAAGAAATTAATGCAATAGTTTTTCTTTCTAAGACAGAGCTTTGGGATTCAATCAAGGGAACAGCTTTCTGCTACAAAGTGTGCCTATCAAACTACAGATTGAGTATATAGAGGGGCTGATAGCAAGACAGCCAAGTTCAAGCCTCCCTTTCCTGAAAACATGAAAGTTCAAATTTCCTTCTGGTCCATCCACATCTAAACTTTACCTATTTCATCCCAGGCCAACCAGCTCCTAGGGAGAAAGGCACATCTCGAACACACAGCTCAGGCCTATGGGTTTCTAAACAGATAAACCTGATGAACACAACTTTTAAAATCTCTTTTAGGGACTTTCCTGACAGTCCAGTGGTTAAGACTCTGTTCTCCAAGTGCAAGGGGCCTAAGTTCAATCACTGCTTAGGGAACTAAGAGCCTGGAGACTTCAACTAAGACTCAGTGCAGTCAAATATATAAATAAATATTTAGAAAATCTCTTTTATCTGAGAGCAAATCCTCCCAGACATTTTGAGATCTGAGTGACAGGCTGACGATGCCCCTTTCCCCTTCCCTCCTCTCTCTCTCCCCACCAGTCAGGGTCTGATGGGAGGAGATGGATGATCAACATATAAAACAGAAATAAAAAGATAATGATTAATGATGATGAGGGCCATGAGGTGCTCCCCAGGTCTCCGGTGCTGTGAGAGGGAGCCGATTAGATCAGGTTTCAGGGCAGGCCTCTCTGGGGATAAAAAGGGATTGACTGGTTTGGAAAACGGATGGAGGGGAGAGGACTCAGGAGAACAGTTGAGGCAGAGAGGACCACACCTAGAGGCCAAGGCAGGACACTCATGAGGCCTCGATGACTCAAAGGGACAGAATGTGATGAAGCAGAATGAGGGAGCAAGAGTGACCAGAGGAGGCCCAGGAGTCTGCAGAGGGCCTCTGAGAGCCATTAAGCAATCAGGATGTTAATCTAAGTTCAGCAGGAAGCTCCTGAATGTTTAGAAGTCCGTAATACGTGATCAACATGAGTTTGAAAGGCAAAGAGAGATGAAAGTGAGAAAAAAGTTATCAATAATTTGGTAGATGGTACAGTTTATCTATCCTCCAAACCTGGGCAAAATTTATATCCTTCCTTTTGCAGAATACACGTTTTGTACCCACTATGGACTGAATGTGTCTCCTCCTGTCCCCACCCAAATTCTCATGCTGAAGCCCTAATCCCTAATGTGATATTATTCGAAGATGGGACATTTGAGAAATAATTAGGTTTAGATGAGGTTATGAGGTGGGGTCCTTATAAAGGGGGTTAGAATCTTATAGAAGAGACAACAAATACCTTGGTCTGTCCCTCTGTGTGTGTCTCAGATTGAGGACACAGCAAGAAGGTGTCCATCTGGAAGCCAGGAAGACCTCACTAGAGCCTGACCATCCTATATCCTGATCTCAGACTTCTAGACTCCAAAATTGTGAGAAAATAAATGTCTGTTCTTGAAGGCACTCAGTCTCTGGTATTTTGTCATGGCAGTCCAAGCCGACAAACACAGCAATGCTTTTAATTCCCATGTAGCGTACTTTTTGAAAATATAAATTATAATGCTTACTTTTGAAGCACCACACGCATGGCTGTGGACTGCCTGAGAATCTGACTCCCGGGAGCCAGCTCAAGTAGGTACCATATCTCAAATTCAAGCCAGGAGTGGTCCAAGGTCAAGATGGGAAAGCTGCCTAACGGATGCCTGTGGAACCTTCCAGAACCTTCTTGCCACAAGCCAGCTACAAGCAGAGGAGCCCATTTCTTCCCCAAAACACATGTCTCCTCATTAGTTATACTCTCCTTGTGGATCAGTGCTGACCCCTGTCCTTCCTGCAGCCTCTTTCTGGGTTGAAGAAAGGTTTAGCTGGAGACTTTCTGTGTATCAGGGAAGCCACTCGATACCATGTTAGGGCTTCTCCCCTGTTCACTAAAAAGCTCAATACTGGTTAATCCATCAGGAAGGATTAAAGAAGGGGGGAAAAAATCCATGAGATCATGCTGGAAGACTAGAGAGGGAAGAATGTTAACAGGAGAAGAGAGCTATAAAACACAAAGCCATGTTTTCCCCAAGAGCTCAAGCAGATACTCTCCATGCTTGTTTAGGTCTCTGAAGAGAGGGGAAAGCATTCTTTGCTTTGCAGCGCAGGAGTTTAACTAATGAAGTATTGCTAAACAAACAAACAGAGGAAAGCCCAGTAAAGCTATTCATTAAACAAGCCCACTGCCCAAAAGGAAAACTGTTGCTTAATGATCCACCTCTCCTGAGGACCAGCATTTATCTTAGACCCCAAATTAAACACATCACACTTCACAGCAAAAGTATGTTTCCCAGAGGGATTGAAGTAGAGTCCAATTAAATAAATCTCTAGAAATATCAAGAGCAGGCCTCAAGAGAGAACATATTTCTACTGTGAAACATTCCTATTGGAAATCATGTTCGTAAAAGGTCATCTACAAACATCCATGACAAGAGGAGGGGAAGAAAGGCAGGAAGCAAGACAGGGTCATGCGAGTGAAGGATGGGTTCCATCCTTACTATCGTATAGGGAAGCACCGGGCAAAGAGTGCTGCGAGCTTCTCCGCTACCTGTGGGTGACACTCCCATGTTCAAACAAACAGCTTTTACAAGGATGTGTTTTCATATGATCTGAGGGTCAAAGGGCTGTGGCTTAGGGAATTCAGGAAGTGGCAGGGGAAAGGATCAAGTGTCAACATCAAACCATGAGTCGTTTTACTGAACCAGTGTTTTCAGTTCACAAAAGGCATAGCAACAACTTCCTCAAGCCACTGAGCTGAATTCTATATTTGGCAAGAATACTAAGCAAGTCTGAGCATTAACGATAAACTGCCAGAAAGAGCAGGCATGAGCTCTCTTGGCTCAAGGATTCATTGAGTCAGCTGTGCCCAGTGGTCCGAGCTCCACATGAGGGCTGAACTTGGAAAGATCAGCCTAGAGCCAGGTGAGGGGCCTTCGTGTGCTGAGAATTACACGCGTTTGCACCAGGTCATAAGCTGGTGTGTCCCCATGTCATGGATCACCTTCTGGGATGAAAGGGAAGAAAAAATAAAGCAGGAAGCCAGTACATCTCTGGCAGGGAGGACTGGGATCATATATTTTCAGTGTAGACTTGAGGTTCAGTGGAAGGTCGGCCAAGTCATGATTGGTTCAACCAGGGATGGGTGAAAAGGAGAGGTGCCTTGAGGGGCACACCACATCTGGCACTGCCAGGTTGCCCAGCGCCCTCCCTTGAAGCCAGGCCTAACATTGCTCAGGGAACAGAAGTCCTGACAGCAGGGACTTGGAACACTGCCTCCCTTTCCATGCTGCGTCATACTGGGTGTCAGCTCTGTGACCCCTCTTGCCACTTCTAGAAAACCAGGGGTTTGGATCATCTGTAAGTTTCTCCCCCAAATTTCAGCATTCTGTAATTTCAGCACAGTGTGGACAAACTGGACATCAATAAACAGCCAAGAGAGACATTATCATGGGATCTGTGAACCCTAGATGACCTGCTTCCCACCTCAGGGCCTCTGCACGTGCTGTTCCCCTCTTCCTGGAACTCCGTTCCCCTAGGTCCTCGTGTAGGTGATTCATACTTCAGATCAAACCGGATCCCATCATAAAGGTCTTCCTTTTATTTACAGCAGCTCTCCCACAGATCTCTTTCACTATATTGTGAAGTTTTAAAGCTTCATAGTCTTCACTGATCGCTTATCTGAAATCCCACGTTAATTTCTTCCCTTGTTTATTGTTATTATTAAAGTGTGGATCCCAACAAAGCCAAGCTGTTGTGCATCTTAGAGGAAACACAACATCACTGCCCTGTGGCTCAGGCGGCCTCTGCACTTTCCAGCAGCATGATCTCAGTAAAGTTCCTTAGCCTCCTTGTACCCAAGCTTCCTCATTTGCAAAACTGGGCTAATAACAGTTCCAGCAGGCAACAAGAGAGTCACTTCAAAGATTTAATGAACTAATACTGGGAGTTATTCATAGAAATTGGAAGTATGCACTATTTAGCACCTAGAGCCATACCTGATTTTTTTTAAAGTAGAGACGCATTAGTTGTGATAGGAAATGTCACTGAGGGTGGAAGAGTAACTTGTTTGAAGTCAGTAGACCTGAATTCCAGTCCCATCTCTGCCAGTTACTAGCTGGGCGTCCTTATAATGTAACTTCTCTGAGTGTCAGTTACAGGTAAATAGCTATTCCTAACTTATACCTCAGACTTCCCAGGTGGCACAGTGATAAAGAATCTGCCGGCAAAGCAGGAGACATGAGTTTGATCCCTGGGTCAGGAAGATCCCCTGGAGAAGGAAATGGCAGACCACTTCAGTGTTCTTGCCTGAGAATCCCATGGACAGAGGAGCCTGATGGGCTACACTCCATGGGATCACAAAGAGTCAGACAGGACTTAGCGACTAAACAGCAACAAAACTTATAGCTTCCTTGTAAAGAATAGAAACATTAACTATGAATGACAGAATTTCTTGACACATTGATTACAAACAATAAGCAGTATGGTTACATATTTATTAAAAATGTTTCTAGATTAAATGAGCTTTGGAATGAGAGGAGAAAGATCCAGTTCATTGTAAAGATGTACTATATATTGCTCAGCATAATGCTAGGAATTTAAAAGATTAAAATGTTTTTAAAAATATATAGTCTCTGAAGATAAATCAAATGAGATAAAGAAAGAGATGAAAGAAAAATTGAGGAAATGTAGCAAAAGGCCTGGCAGAAGTAACATTTTAAGACTCCTCAAACACCTTGTGATAAACCACATTGGAAAAGAATATGAAAAAGAAGGTGTGTCTGTCTAGATATAACTGACCCACTTTGCTATACAGGAGAAATCAACACAACATTGTAAATCAGCTATACTTGAATAAAAAAAGAAAAACAACCTGAAATGATGCCATCTCATTGAGACTTGTGTAGGACAGGTACAGGGCCAGCCAGGTGAGTTGAGCGTGAGGACACAGAAATCGTGTCGCTCTCCCAGACTGGGAAGGAGGGCTGGAAAGGCTCATGGGGAAGAGGTAGCCTGTAGGTAGCCTGTAGAGGTAGCCTGTAGAGGTAGCCTGACAAACAGCGATGCCTGAGGATGACTGGGGTCAAAGACAAATCATTCCCAGTGGCCTTTAACCTTTTCTCCTCTCTCCATGCCTCCTCATTGGACGTTCTATGTAAGCGATGGAAGACTAGAAGAGCCGAGAACAAGTGGAAGCTTACGTAGGAGGGAGCACTCAGCCTGTGGGATGTCAGGGAACAGGGCGAGAGAACCCCGCCCCCCAGTCTATTTACATACTCATTTATTAAGCATGAAATGTGTGCTGCGGGGGACAGTACTGAGATCTAGTTGGGCCCCGCCCAGCTAACTGGCTTGCCCGATGAGACAAGCTGAATTAACAGACAGATGAGTCCCACGGGGTGAATTCACCAGCCCCAGGGCCATTTCTTCTGCCTCCTGTTGAAGGGACAGAGGCGGGATGTAAAATCAGCAATTCCAGGTTCCACTCATCCCTCCCTCTCAACCTTGCACCTTTAAGCAAGTTACTTAACTCAGCAGCCATTTTAAAATATAATCATATCCTAAGAGCTTTTTCTTCAAACATAGGAGTTTCCTCTTCTCTAAAAAAGACTGTTCCAGCCCTGGTTCTCTCACAGGGGTCACATTACCGGTGTTCTTGAAAGACAGAAACAAAGGCCTCAGAGACACTGGTCATCTGGAAGGTGAGGATCTCAGAGACACAGAGTGAGCAGAGAACACCCAGCTTTCTGTGTCTTTTTGGTTGGTTCTCACAAACTCTCTCTAACCTTCCTAGAAACTGGAAGGTCAGCTCCCACAGTTACTGAGAGTGGCCGTTACCTAACTCTGCACCCTCAAAGCCGAACAGTTCTAAAGAGCAAGCCTGGCATAGTGGTAGTATGCAGAGTGCCCAGAGCTGGCCCAAGTAAGTAGAAATCAAGTCACTGTGAGCATTTCAAGAGACTTCTTTTCCAGTTCTAGAAGAGTCTTTGTTTCATTCCTTGTTTTCACTGGTAAAGGAATCTCCCCTTGCAGTAACTACACAGCTTAAGTTTGTCTTTTCTTAGAAATGAGCCTTCTAGGGCAGCCCCAAGATGCCCTTGTAGGAGTCCACTTTCTAGGAGCTGGTGACCTAAGAGGGCCTTCAGGAAGAAAGCCAGGCCTCAGCAGTAACAGAAGGGTGACAGTTAGCAGGACCACAGGGAAGACAGAGTGTCTATTTTAAGAAGGAAGGCGAAACCAAACTGAAAAAGAAAAAGAAAACACATGGAATGATGGTTTAAAAATCCAAAGAAAAGATCTGAACACAGCATTTAGGAGATGTCAATAGGACACATATGACAAAAGTGTGATTCAAAACATGCTGCTGCTGCTGGGTCACTCCGTTGTGTCCAGCTCTTTTGCAATCCCCATGGACTTTAGCCCACCAGGCTCCTTTGTCCATGGGATTCTCTAGGCAAGAATACTGGCAACCCATTTCCTTCTCCAGGGGATCTTCCCGACCCAGGGATCAAATCCGAGTCTCCTGCTGTGGCAAGCGGATTCTTTACTACTGAGCCTGGGAAGCCCCAGACATTGCAAACTATTAAAAAAAAAAAAAAAAAAAACTACAAAACACACCTACCTATGTCATCACCCTACAGCCGTTTCCGGTAAGGAACTTAATCCCAACACCAATATTTAAAAATCTCTGGTATCAAAGTGATATGTAATGTATATGTCATCACCCTTTATGTGGTATTGTTGGACATGAAGAAGCAGAGGGACCCCAAGAGTTGCAGGCTGGAAGGTTGTGGGCATGGTGGTGTCAGAGGCTACCCTATCTTGGGGCCAAGTCTCGTGGTCAACAGCAGTTGCCGGAAGACTGAGTCATTTCACAAGTCTACAGCATAACTGGCCACTGTCACCTGAGATGTGGGGTTAGAGAAACAAGCAAGTTAAGCTACAGTACTCTGTTTTCCTGGACACTGTACCCCTAAAACATACATATCGATGGAAAGCAGTCTACTCTTATAAAACCACAGTGTAACTGCCCCTAACAACACAGAGTCAATACAGACTCCACAAGTTAAGGGCATGGAACCCAACAAGACTGTCCCTTACTTCTGACGCCAGCCACAAGCCCAGGGGTTCCCAGGCCACCCGCACTTCTGATCAATCAGCTTAAAATTCTTGGCTTCCCACACCACTCCCCGCTCAGGTCAGATAATTCAATAAATGGCTCACAGAATGCAGGAAAGAGCTTGATGGTTTTATTATAAAGGATACATATCAGGACCAGCCAAGTGAAGAGATACACAGAACCAGAACTGAGAGGGTCATGAACAAGGACCTTCAGTGTCCCATGGACTCATCAGCCTTCCACTGTGTTCATGAATCAGAAGCTGAATGAAGCTCTGGAGTTGAGTTTTCATTAGGACTTCCCTACTAGGCCCCACTGAGTGAACCAGTCACGTGACTGAACTCAATCTCCAGCCCCCACTTCTTCCTAGGTGGAGCTCAAACTATATACATCCCTACCCTATAATCACATCGCTTCACATTGGCTTTGCAGTAAGAATTTGACTTTCTGCTGTGTGACTTTGGCAATTTACCTAACCTCTCTGAGCCTCAGTTTCCTCATCTAAAAAGTAGAGATAATACTGTTATCACTACATAGAGATCAGCACTATTCCACAGAAGTATGATACCAGTTACTATGTAACAAATCTTTTTTCTCATAGCTGTATTTTTAAAAAGAAACAAGAAATTGGTAGAATTAACATTAATTGTATATTTTACGGAGCTCAACGTGTCCAGAATAGTATCATTCCAATGTATAATCTATAGTAAAACAATGATCAATGCAATATCTTAAATGCTTTTTATGCAAAGTCTTTGAAATCCAGCATGTATCTTACACACACAGCACACCTCAGTTTGGACTCACCTCATTTCAAGTCCCATGTGGCTCATGGCTATCATATCGAGCCACGGCTGCAGATAGAGATGGCTATTGCTATCTTCATTAAATGAGTTAATGCTGAGTGTCCATTTTGCAAATATGTGTGTTTACATACACACACACAGTGACCAAGGACTACACCCTAAGGTGGTCTAAGCCCTGTGTCAGGCAACTCCCACGCAACATCAAATATCCTCCATCTTCTCCGGAAAAGAAAACCTTTAGCTTGGAGGAGAGAGGCTCTTGGGTGAATCATCTACAGTGCGTCCTTTTATTCCCAAACTCCATCTCCCCAGCCCACATTTGCCCTTGGCAAAATCAAGTAGCCGTGGACAATAGCTTTTGATGAGAAAAGAAGCCCTGAAAGCAGCCAGATGGGGAGTCTCAAGAAACTCTGAATAGCTGGGAGGTGGGGAGGAAGAAAATAACGGGGGCGGGGGGCTGCGGCTCATGAAGTCACTAGTAGCCCCTCTACTCCCCTCAGGCCATCTCCCAGAGTCCCCGCTTAGACCTCAGCAAGTGTACTTGCCAATCACCCTACTCTTCAGTCCCTGGAAAATGCTCTGCATTGTAAATGCAAAAGAATGTCATGAGTAGGAGATTGATTTCAAGGCGATTATTTAGGCAGCTTTGTAGCATCTGATTTCTCAGGACCCAAAACATAATCAAAGTTTTTCACTTTTTTTTTTTAAGATGTAGATATTAATAAGAAAAGGGCTTCCTAGGTGGTACTAATGGTAAAGAATTCACCTGCCTATGAAGGAGATGCAAGAGACAGGGGTTTGATCCCTGAGTCCAGAAGATCCCCTGGAGTAGGAAATGGCAACCCACTTCAGAATTCATGCCTGGAGAATCCTCTGGGCAGAGGAATCTGGTAGGCTACAGTCCACGGGGCCACAAAGAGTTGGCCGCCACTGAGTGACTGAGGACATACCACAAAGCCCTGTCTTTGAATAGTGGTACCCCACATTCAGCCTCTCCCAACCTTTATAACAATGCTTCCCATCACCCTGGCATTCGTCCAATTCAGTCAGTTCTCACTGGAGTGGGATAGAAGTTCCAAGCCACCCTTAAGGTAGGAATGAAGAGATTCACCTAATAAGGGCAGACAAATGCATTTTTACATAATATGCAAGATTAATTATAATAAACTCAATCCAATTCACATACTTTATCAAGAAAGACAAGCTAATTATCTGTCAGAGAATTAGCTCCTATTTAAAGGGCATTTTACCTTAATTTGGCAAACGAACTAATGGGAATTGTCTTTCCATCCTGATATATTCCTTTAACTGCTTAAGCAGAACTCAAAAGACTTCCAAGCTGCACTAAAACCCCAGGGTTTTAAAAAATAGGAGAAAGAGGCAGAGGCACAAACACTTAATAGCTTCTCACAAAATCTAACTCTTTCTGTTGTTATTTGCAAGGATATTCCTTTCAAAATGTCTTATCAATAGCGTCAAACTGCTATTTGATTCAGTGATCAGATTTCTGAAACGGAGCTGGTGTTGGGCCTGCCAGATCATTCAGGTCCACAATAGTTTCTGGTTTTTAATAGTATTGACTGGCTGCCTCTACACTCCCTTACTCTGCCCACCAACGCAGAAACTGGAGATTTACAGTACATGCCTTAGGGCACGTGTGTGGTACACACAGAATTTGTGCAAAGACCTCGTGATGAAAGATAAAGACTTCCCTACAAACCAATAACTTTAACAGGCAATTGGAGCTTATTTTTGAAGAGACACCCAGGAATGAAAAAATGAAGGAGGATTAAAGGGAAAAAAGAAACTCAAGGTGACTGGCCCGGAGCTTCCATTCCTCAATGGAAAAGTGGAGAAACTCCCAAATAGGGGGTCCCCTTCAGAGATTTCTCTTATAATATCAAAAGTCAGTGAATAATCTTAACTTCATGAGTATGCAAATGAATTAAGTAAAAAGTGATACAACCAGAAAATAAGACACATTATAACATTCAAAGAGAACCTGTGATGACTATACAGGAAGTAAAAGCGTATGCAATATAAAGTGAAAATGAATTTCAGTTTCTGTATGAAAAACTCTGCAAAATATGCACATATATGGGTAAGGAATGCAGAGAATATGTAAAAGTGAAACTAGGCCAGTCTGGGAGATTAGCGTGTCATCTAATTTTTCTTTCTAAAATTTTCTTAATAGTCCAACAGTGGGTATATAATTGAGTCTTTGCTAAGACTTAATTTTTTAAGATTTCCTTACATAGAAATAGTATATAATTTTCCAGAGTAGCACTGATTCAGAAAAAAGTCCTGATGTAGTTACCTTTCCACCCCACTAGAAAGGCTGGGTTTTTCCAAACCTTTAAACATAAAAATTTGCCAAGCATCAAAGTGTCATTTCTACTTACATTCACCAGCGGCGATGTCAGTTCATTTGACTGAATTTATTACTTATATATCCCTTGGAGATGAGCTTTTATTACAGATATATGGTATTAAAATTATGATACATTTGTAACAAATGTTA